>JBBMOJ010000051.1:0-133841 GCA_038090695.1 Sclerotinia spermophila
TAATAATTTTGGTGAGTTCGGTTATATTGCCCGGCATTCATCAAAGACACGCCCTTGTAAACAAACAAATATATCTAGTTATTTATATATATCGTATATATATAGTTATATATATATATATATGTATTTCGAGGTAATTTGCAAAAGGCCTCGTATTGGATTCCTATCTCGGTGAATACTAACTAAACTATACTCATAAATAAATCATACTGCACATCGTAAACACTCACTCTTTCTCTTTATTCCAGTCATTGTTTGTGGGTGCCCAGGAATCTTGGTCAAGGAATATTTTATTACTGCCTGGGTTGGGCAAACTCATCAAAACGTTCCTAAAGTTCGCTACTCTCTTTCTTTTATTAGTTCACAATTCCCCTTCCCCCGGCTACGAAGCAGCGAGGGTCCTTATGTGGTGTGTGAATCCATCAATTCTTAAAACAGTTGCTACATCTTCCCCCCCCTCCCCCAGTCCACAAGTGAATTTATCTACTACACACACAGCACACACAGCACACTCAGCACACTCCACTATCTCGAACTTCCTTCCTTTCATTCACTCACCATGATATCTTGAGCAGTATTTGGTATTCCAAAGGCTATTTTTGCCTCTCCAAAGTGGTTTAATTGGTTTTTATTGCGACGCGTCCCTCTACTACTTTTTGGTGGCAGACCTTTCGACAACATTGTGCGACATATCATATCTGCTTTCCTCATTATTACTTCAGAGAGTCGACAATTGTGCCCAATCCCAATACCTTCACAATTCCCCCACTCAAAAACCTGAGCATCTCCACAGTATCGCCAAAATGGACCAGTGGCAGAATTATTCTGAATCATCAGGTTCAAGAAGGTACAACGGGAACCCCCCACCAGCCCATCCCCAAATGGCTAGAGATTATAACGGAAACCCCCAAACCCAACCTCCAACAGGTTTTACATACGACCAATATCAAGGAGGTTTAGGATCACATCCTCAGTCTCTGGCAACTTCTCCTGCTATTCCTCAAATGACGGATGGAAACGGAGATGTGGCCATGCAAGACTCTGGAGATCAATACAATATGAAGTATCCTATGCGCCCTCATCATCAACAACACCTTTCAGGCAATCAAATATTATCTCATCAATCGCCGCAAGAGCCATCTGCGGCTGCTCAACGTTATTCTCCAATGGAAACTTTATCGCCGACATCACCATATGGCGCGACGCAACAGCAAAGTTCAACCCAATATATGTCACCACCGGGAGCTGGCAGCAGACAATCTCCTTCGAAAAATTCCTCATATTCTTCACCAAACTCGCATTATCCTAATCGTCAACAACTACCACACATTCAGCCGTATGCTTCTAATTCTAACAATGAATCCTACCCTGCTTCTGCGACCCAACAGCTAAATGCCATGTTTGGTAACGACCCAACGTCTCCTCGGCGGCCAGTACCTCAGTCAGCGCAAGGTCCACCTGGACGGGGACCAGTTCCTGAATTCACAAAGATTCGTTCTACGTCTGATTTGCAACCAAAGGTTAATGCGCAACCGGCGTTTCGCAGGGCTAATCCAGAGGGTGGATTCATAAGTGTAAGCTTCATCATTATGCGCAACATGATTGGAAAGCTGTGCTAACTATTCTCGTTAAAGCCTCTTCAAGCTCTTACGAGCCACCTTCCCTCTACCTATCGGATATGCAATCCTAGCTTCAAATACGAATCCTCGCGGAATCCCCGCAGAGTGCTCACGAAACCAAGCAAAGGTGTCAAGAATGATGGATTTGATAATGAAGATAGCGACTATATACTCTATGTGAATGACATTCTCGGGTCGGAGGAAACTACTCATAAGTATGTTTCGAGGTTGATATTAATCCTAGGTTCCGAGGAATCCTCCTGCTAACATATTCTGCAGAAACCGCTATCTTATTCTTGATGTTCTTGGTCAAGGAACCTTTGGACAAGTTGTCAAGTGTCAGAATCTGAAGACTCAGGAAGTTGTCGCTGTAAAGGTGGTGAAAAATAGAACTGCGTACTTTAATCAAAGTATGATGGAGGTTTCTGTTCTAGACTTGGTAAGGTCTTGTCATAAAAAAATGTGTCTTCCATTCGCTGACTTCTATCTTTTTGGTATAGCTCAACACCAAGCTTGATAAGAATGACGATCATCATCTTCTGCGGCTCAAAGACACATTCATTCATCGTCAACATCTTTGTCTGGTTTTCGAATTACTCAGTGTGAATTTGTATGAACTGATCAAGCAAAACCAGTTCCGAGGCTTGAGTACCACACTTGTGCGAGTCTTTGCCCAACAACTTTTGAATGGATTGAGCTTGTTAAATAAAGCACGACTCATTCATTGCGATTTGAAGCCGGAAAATATTTTACTCAAGAACCTCGAAAGCCCTATCATCAAAATTATCGATTTCGGATCCGCCTGTGACGAACGTCAAACAGTATACACATACATCCAGTCGAGATTTTACAGATCCCCTGAGGTATTACTCGGTTTACCATATTCATCAGCTATCGATATGTGGTCATTGGGCTGTATTGTTGTCGAATTGTTCTTGGGTCTTCCCCTGTTTCCAGGATCCTCAGAATACAACCAAGTTTCCCGAATAGTGGAGATGTTAGGAAACCCACCCAACTGGATGCTTGAGATGGGAAAGCAGTCTGGAGACTTCTTCGAGAAGAGGCACGACGTAGATGATTATGGCAGAAGAACATATCATCTGAAATCTATGGAGCAGTATTCTCGCGAGCATGGATCGAAGGAGCAACCAAGTAAAAAATACTTCCAAGCTACTACTCTTCCGGAGATCATTCGTTCATACGCGATGCCACGGAAGAATATGAAGCCAAACGAAATAGAGCGAGGTAAGATGAAGTCCTCTACTTTTCGTGAAACCTGACTAACAATTATATCGTAGAAATGAACAACAGAGTTGCTTTTATCGACTTCGTCCGTGGTCTACTCAATATCAATCCTCTGGAGCGCTGGTCTCCACAACAGGCCAAGCTCCATCCATTCATCACTCAACAAAAGTTCACCGGTCCGTTCGTTCCACCAATGAACCTCAAGTCGAGTGCTGTAAATAGATCTCCCGCCCCAGGAACGACCCAGCAGCAGCAGGCTGAAGCATTGAGCAAGCAACGAGCTCAAGCAGCTCAAGCTCAAGCCCACTCGCAGGCGCAGTCTGCAGCTCATGCTTCATACAATTCAGGCGTACCGGTTAATTCGTATGGCCAAGTGCCACAAACCCAACAGCACCAGCCGATGTACAACAATAACAATATGTACACTCCTAACTCCAACCATCAGGCTCCTCATCAGGCTCCTCACCAAACTGCCCCACCTCCATACCCCACGCAACAAGGGTATAACCAAATGGGAATGATGGGGCAACCACCAACACAGATGCCACCAGCTCAATATGGCCCTGGCCCTTCACAGCAACAGCCGAGTCTCTATCAGCAGGCTACCGTGAGGTCTGGAAGGCAACGTGCTTCGACAATGGAAGTTCAACAGGGAGGCATACCTGTGACGATCCAAAGAGTTGCTAGTCATCTTGACCCTAGTCAGCCAATTCGTTTACAGCCCAGTCCTGCGTATTATCCACCTCCACCTGATGGAGCCCCTGATGGAAATCCTGGTAGCGCACGAAGAAGGGGGAGCAGAGCTCAGGGTGGACAAGCACCTACCAGAAATCGAGATTTCATCCGAAATCTAGAAGATCGAACATTGGAGGAAGGATTCATGGGACAGAGCCAATGGCACTGAGCTCTACGATCTTAAACTTGTAGGATGAGTAGAATGATCGACAACCAGCGACAGCGAATCACGCTAAACTTATAGTCTAGAAATGCCAACTGCGGTTTGGAAGCTAGTGTTCATATTATTCTTCGCGCGTTATATGATGGGCGTGTGTTGTCATAAGGATCGGGAAATTTGAATCATGATACCCAACGGCAGGGCTTTTCTACGAATATCGCTCCAGGATGTGAGCTATAGGTTTATACACAGCGACGAGTTCTTCAATGGGATGAGAAGGGCATAATCGGAAGGAAGTGATGAAATAATAAGGAAATGAATTGGCGAAGATGTTTCAAAACATTTTCGTCAATGATTAGGGGAGGAAGAATGTGCGGGGGCTTTTGCTAGTATAAGAGTTGCACTTCAATTCGATTCATGTAAGCTATTAGTTATTGCATGGACGGGTGGAATAAAAGAGTTAAAGATGAGAGGGAGCTAGTTGAAAACGCAATGGGGAGAATATACAACAGCGCAGTACGCCGGATTTTCTAAATTTGATGGCTCTAGAAATGTGCTTGTGATGTGATCTCTTCTGGATGTGTTCACGGGTGCTATTGATCAACCAATAAACACTAGTGTATTTTGAACTTTGACTAAATAGCTGGATTCGATCTGCACTCAGACACCGGTAAGATAAGGCCACCGCAACCCCTCCTTTAATTCATCTGTCAATTAAGCCTTGAGTAACACTATTGAATTCCCATCTTATTAAGTTTAGACACATGAGTGCTAATTACGCTGTGTATATACAAAATATACATATCTTATCCTTCTCACCGATTCTCCTTCCAAATCCCCCATCTATAACTCTATCCCATATCGACATCAAACAGTTTTGATAATTCACAACACCGAACCCCCAACCCCATTCCTATTCCCTGGAACTCATGACCTCCTGATCGACTAATTCTCCCACCGATTTCACAATCCCCGTCTCCCCCGCTTCCTTCCGCTCTTCCTCCCACTTCTCATAACCATCCCACCACCACCCATGCGTCACGCCATCATTCCCCTTATACCCCGCCACACCATCAGGTCCCACGCGTTTCGACCACGGCTTATCAACTATATAATGCAATCCCCTTACTTCCTCATCGCGCCACATCTCCGGATGCCAATACCGCCACGTTTTCAACGCGTTCCATTTCCAGCCCACAGCTACCCATCTATCACGCCACCACTCGGTGATGAAATCCTGGTCGGGAAATTGGTACTTTGAGAGCTCCGCAGAATGAGCCGCAATGAATCTCCACATATCATTCCAGGTATCCTCGCTGGGCACAAAGATGAACAGCCCGGAATTGAGAAGCGTATGCGTGTGCAGACCGGTGCCGGTCGGCGGCACGTGTTTGATGTTATCGAGGAGACTGATGCTCGGGGTGAAATATGCGCAATTTTCGCGCGTCCAGTCCTCCGGGGCCCAGGGGTCCTTCTCGAGATTACAGACGCAGACGTGGTTGGCGGCGAGGAGTTTGCCGGCCTCGCCGGATACTCCGGGTTTGGTGAGCGGGAATTTGTACAGGAGTTCGTCCATGGGTCCGAAGATCAGTATGTCGGCGTCGAGAAAACAAATGCGTTCGTAGCCGTACGTGTAGAGTGAAAAGACTTGCAGCTTGGTCCAGGTGTCGGCGAAGCGGGCGGCGACGCCGGAATTGGCGTTGAGGTTTAGGAGAGCGGTTTCGTGCAGGATGATGTGCGAGGATTGCGCTTCCCGCTGCAGAGGGGGGGGGTAGTGCGCGGGGAGATTGGTGTACATGAGGATGAGCGGGAATTGGGATCCGTGCTTCTTGAGGGTGTGGGCGAGGAGAATGGCGCCTTGGAGATAGGAGAGCGAGGTGATGAGGGTGGCGTAGGCGGCGGTGGGGTCGTTGGGGGGGGGAGGTGGTGGTGGAGGGGAAGTGTGCGGAGGTGGGGGATGTGGTGGCGGAACTGAGGTTGGACATTTTTGGGATAGTAAAAGGGATGGGTGAGTGGGTGAGTTAATCGAGAGATTAGAAAAACTACTTGCCAAAAGTTTGTGTAGCAATAGTGAGTATTAAATAGTAACCATGAATGGCAAATGATAACGGAAAAGAAAAGTACCAAAGTAGATCTAATCTATACTTCTTATACTAGAATTCTAGAAGTACTATACGATAGTCCCTGCCGTGTTTTTCTGGTCTCCGCCACACAGCAGGAATCACTAACTATCTGGTACATTTTGCCTAAGTTATACACGTAAGGAACTACTCATATCCAAAGATCTAGACGTCATTGAAGTTTGAGCGGAAGGCGTGGATAGCGAGTGAATGAAAAAAAAAAAAGTCTGTGAAAAAGTGGAGTGGAACCCTCTCGTGAAGAAGAGGGCTTACTTATAGGTTTTACTTCCGCTTTTAGATGTATATACCTACATACCTACCTGGATCGTATGTATGATGAATTCGAAAGGAAGATATATATATCTAATCTCTCAATACTTGGGATTTGCGAGTATCAGATAAGATAAGATATACAATCGTAGGTACTCGTAGGAACAGTTATAAGGATTCCAAATCCAATATATCAAGTGCCACAGCCCCATATCAAAGTGGCCAATTCCGGTCTGGAATTTATCTAATTGTCCTTGTCCTTGTCCTTAATCTATCCAGAGCAACCGATCCGGTCCAAAAGTTTAATCCTCGGCTAGATCGTTCCCCAGATCTTATCTTATCTTATCTCCACTAAGGTTTATTATTAATCTTATCCCACCAGTCGGAGGATGGCTCGGATGAGCATGTCGGCCCAAGAGAAGAGTGAAAAGTGGTCGGCAATAAATAAAATTGGATAAGTTATAACTAATGGTAATGGTCAGCAATTTGAAATCACCTCCCCCTCCAATCTGCATGCACCGCCTCCAATAAAAATATCTCCTTCGAATCCCTTCCCAACTTTACGTTTTTTTTTCTCTCCTTCTCCTTTTATCTTCATGATGTGTAAATTGCAGCTCGGGAGTGAGAAGTGTAAATGCGTCGTTGGTTCCCTTTTCGCTCATTGTTACTCTTTACCACCGTGAGATTGGACGCTGTGATACCGGTTCCGAGTACTTTCAGACCTTTGTCTTTATCTTCAGGTTTTGGTCTTGGTTTTGGTTCTGGTTCTGGTACGAGAAACATAAATTGGACAGCGGTTGTTAGGGGAAATTATAGCGCGTGGAATAATCTCATATCCATTCCTCAATTTTCGCAAATTCGAAGCGCAAAGATGTCGACTTCAAGTGCGGATGCAAAAGAAGTGATTGATCGGGCAGCCGAGCCGACAAGTAAGCAAGCGGAGATATTGGGAGAAAATGAAGGAAGAGAAAAAGCATTGAAGGAGATCCGCAAGGAAGAAGAGAAAATAGAGAAGCAAGAAGAAAAGAAAGAAGAAGCGCTCCCCAAATTAAGTGCTGCAGATTTCAAAATCTATAATTCCATGGCCGACCATATGAATTACTTCGTACGTCTCCACACATACATTCCCTATTCCAAATCCACCCTCCACTAACACCCCCATCAGCACAACCACTTCCGCCAAACCTGGACGCTCCTCAAAACCGCCAGCACCAACAACCAACGCCCACGCAACCTCTCCCTCCGCCAATTCCTCCAAACCGGTCTCTCCTTCCTCTCCCAACTCGAACTCCACCACGGCATCGAAGAACAACATATTTTCCCGGTCCTCGCGCGCAAAATGCCGGAATTCAAAGCTGGCAAAAACGCAGCGGAGTTGCTGAGACAGCATGGGGAAATCCACAAGGGGATGGATACCCTGCGGGAGTATCTTGAGAAATGCAGAGATGGAGAAACGGAGTTGAGTTTGAGGGTTCTGGGGGAGAAGATGGATACTTTTGGAGAGGTGCTGTGGAGGCATTTGGATCAGGAGGTGGAGACGTTGGGGGCGGAGAATATGAGGAGGTATTGGTCGAGGGAGGAGATGGCGAGGATGCCGATGTGAGGGAAGGGGTATTGGGGTCTTAGCGAGGATGGGTGGGGGGGAGCTGCGGGGTATGTGAGGGTTATCTTAGTTTAATTTAATGGGAGGGGAGGAATGTCTGGTTTTCTTGATATCAGTTAACCTGAAGGTTTTAATCATCTAGAGTAAGTCAAAATAAAACAATCAAACATGTCATATTCTACAGGATAATAAGAGCAGTGTGATGCGCACACTAATTATAAAACAACCAAAGTTCGCTCGTCCCACGATATTGATAATGCAAATGTAATTCAAGCGATTACAGAAAAGGTTCACCACGGGGGGGGGCAATCTCGACTCAAACTTATAGTATATTATAGCATTTTATATCCAATTTCTTATATATTTACATATACATCAACATCTACAGAGGAAACTGAAATACACCATTGTATTCCACTGCACTATCAATAATATCTATCAGAACAAACCTCTCGCATCTACTTACCAACATGCAATGCAAGATTATTCCTCACAATCATAGATGTACAGTGTACATTTCAGACCCAAGCAAAGCAAAGGGTACTTACTTACTTATCATTCTTGTACATCTACCTACTACTATTAATCATGGGATATGTATATATATATACAGTATATTGTCAGAGCTCTTTACAAGCTCGAATATGTATTGTTTATTTGAGGGATTTCTAATTCTCAAATGACAATAGTATCGGAATTACAATCAGTAGAACCCCGAAAATATAAGGCGTGCATATATCGATATACTATACTATGCTACGCTATACACGACAGTTGTGTATAGGGTTGCAATACGCAAGTAGCATGCCAATAACAAGGCGTCGCTGAGAATAGGGCATTACGCTTGTATTGCGCCTAGTTTCTTCGGATATAAATGCGGTTTAATGATACTGCGTTGTTATATTGTTTGTGGGATTCTTTTGTGTTTGGGGTGTTTTTGGTATCTTTTTATTTTATTTTATTTTGGTTTGGGGGGGGGGGCGGGGGGTTGTTGTATTGTGTGTTGTGATTGTTGTTGTTCTTGCTATTATTGTTTATGAAGTATAAGTATAATAAAGGCTACAATCTCGTATATATTGATGAGTGAGCCCTTATAATATCTTTTTCTGATACGGGGAGGACGCTTCTTCGTATTGAAAGCTCGGATTTGGATATATAGGAAGCGGACCAATTTTATAATACTCGGGGTCTTGAGGAGCCTCGATAACCTATATTGGAAGCAAACGGACTACCTTTCTAAACCCAACCGGTTCGGAATACCTCCATGGATCATGGACGGACCAAAACTTTCTGGATTTTATAGACTAGATTTAAACTGGTCAACATCTGGATGGACCCAAATATAGGCCCAGCTGGAACTTAGGATGACCGGACGATGCCGGATCTACATCTAAGGTATTACGTTATTTCATTTTTTCTTAATGTTTCACTAATACGCCAGCTTGGATTCCTGGATACATGTTTTTTTCTTCCTTTTTTCCTCATGCGATTCGGTTTTTAGCTCTGCTATTATGTTCAAGATGTCGCTTGTTAGAAGAAATTTCTTGATACCCCTCGCCTATTGACCAGGGGATTTCAGACAAACAAGGCCTTCTATCTTTAGTTCATCACATTGCCTGATTGATCATAGACTGAAACTCTCTTTTTAAGATACCGTTTTGGAACTTTCCTGGCGGGTTTGATGGTGCGTAGTGGGTTATTAGTACGCTGTCACGACGAAATGCTAATGCAATGTCGCTGGGTAGCTCCCCCAGACTTTAATAAAGCAGCCACAAACACCCCGGGATTCGAACATCACAGAACTGCTTTCGATTGCCAGCCTGATGTTCCCTGGGCTCACGATCAGTATAACGAGCACCATACCTTAGCGCACCCGAGCCCCTTAGATCCATCAAATTTGATGTAGCAGCTGTCTTCTATAGAGTACGGCCTTTCCTCATGTATTGGTTCCATCGACCAACAAGCTATTCTGATCTTGATATCAAAATATTTACACTGTTTCTGGAGGAATCAATCTCTAACACCTAACAAAATCGATAGTATATAAGATTCACATACAGATCTCTCGTCGCTTCCCAGACCAAGCAAATCTCGCCAAATAGGCAAGCAGCAAACTACTCCCGGATAAGCTATTGAATTTGATCTATGCGAATTGACTGCTGACTCCCACACTGCCAATTCATTGAAAATAATCAGCGCATCCATAAACACAGAACACCCGTCTGCAAAGTCCCTGGCTTAAAAAATCTATCAGATTGCGACGTCACCAACACTTCCACGAGGCGCCTGGATTCTTCTGTCCCACAAGAACCTGTAAGCCCACACCAGAGGTTTCAAACGCAAAGACAATCTCATGGAGTATCAGGAGCGAGTTCACGAGGTAATTGCACGAGCGTCCGTGGTTACGCCTCACGATATGAAGCCCGGCGTGAGATGAACGACGTGAGATGAAAAAATGGGAAACGCGAGTTCAGCTTCGGCCTCTAGTGGCATGCAAGAAAGGCTTTGATAACCATTTGTCGCCTAAGGATCCTTTTTGCCCGGCAAAGCTCGCGGAGTTAGAGGCCTGGCGGAAGAAACTGACTGTGGAAAAAGATGTAGAGATCAGAGCTATCGAGTTGACGTTATCTTGATGTAGATTCCGGCATTGAGGATGGTAGCAACGACAGGGGATTGGGTTACGATCTAGATGCGTATTGGAGTTACAGGATTATATTAACATGTTTGGTGGATAGAAATTGGGCTGCTATCTCCGGAAAACCATTTAACTGGAAGCGTTGGCTATTGGACATCCAAAGGAAATAACTTCTTCAATCAAGGATGTATGATCAAAAATATTGATTGCAATGCGATAAACACTACATTACTTGAAGAATGACCTGATATTGTGCCATCATTCTGTCGGGTTCCTACACACAAACATGTGATGAATGTCAAACTGCACGAATTTTTTGGACACTTAAACCCTTTAGGAATACTCTATTCGAAAATTCTACGACGGAGCAAACATTGAAGTTCCATGCCTGAGATTTGAAATGGTCTATCAAGATATAGATGCTGACAACTCGTATGTAATATATTCATGAAACCTTATTCCACTTGAATCATAAAGGTGATTGCTCCTCTGCTCTCTTGATCACCATGTAGCCACTGGGCAAATCGGGCTTAAGATTGACCATGGAAATCGTATTCACATCTCTCGACATAGATCTCAATATACACAGTGCCATGTCGTAGCTTCATAATGTGTTTTGCCTGATATACAGTGTCCTTATACACTTTCCCATGCACCCAATGCATATTATACACACTCTGTTTTCGATACAATAGTGCCTTCTTCTCCCATTCCAATCCTCGTAGATTCATTTCTTCTTCAAATCACTAACTCCTAGCCTGTTCAACATTCTTCTTCGCCCAGCCCTCATCTGGCATCAAATCCCTCCTCACGCCCTCAAACCTAACCAAGTTCTCCTTATACGGATGCGCCGCGCCCTCAAACGCCTTCAAGCGTCCCAATCTCCCATCCCGCAACCGATTCTTCGGTAACATCCCACTAACCGCCTTCCTCAGTACTTCTGCGCCTCCAAACTTCTCCATCAACCCCTCCATACTAATTTCCTTCAAACTACCAGGTCGTGTATTGTGACGGTAGTATTTCTTCTGATACATTTTTTTGCCTGTAGTGTGGAGATTTGCGCAATTGGTCACAACAACATAGTCGCCGCAGTCGGTGGAGGGATCCCAAATTGGCTTGTGTTTTCCCATGAGAAGGAGCGCGATGCGGGAGGCGAGACGCCCGAGGGGCGGTGGTGTGATGCGGGCTGTGACGGAGGGGGGTGAGGAGGGGTTTGGTCGGGGTCGGAGGGTAGAGAGGGGAATGTGCGGGGCGCTGGCGGAGATGTGGTGCCAGGTGCGGGAGTAGGCTAGTTTTGTCTAGGGGTGTGTTAGTTATGTGTACAGTTTGGTTTGGGGGATTCTTTATGTATATCGATGACTTTGAATATACATGCTACCGGTAGCAGAGGAGTAAAGAAAGAGGTTGAGAACTTACAAATCCATTTGTTTGCGACATCGTGGGATATAATTGGCACAATAACCATGCTAAGTACGATGCGCGGGGGAGAAGAGAATTGGCAACTAAAAGGTTCCCTCGTTGTCGTCGTCAAATTCGAGCCTTGAAGTCAATCGTGATTTCAGATGCCAAGACATTTTTTCTCGAATGGCCTTGTTGGACTTTGATTGGTTAGATCTTTTGGTGAGGCTTCCGAGGCTGGATTTCAAAGCATTCATTGTTGCCCCACGTTTAATGGAGATGATGTATTTTGAGCTTTATTCATATTGCATCTCTTTTGGATTACTATTCTATCAGATTCAAATATTTTGAGCAAGAGTGTCAAAAACATAAACTCCTCAAAATGGCCATCACAACTCCTTTTCAGGTAAGTTTCCCGATTTCGATCACGTGCATAGCACCAAAATCGACATATCACTAATGGAGAATAGACACAATTTGCTGTACCTATGACATGTGAAGCATGTATAAAAGATATCGAAGGATCTTTGTTCAAACTGGGTGGAATACAGAAAGTGGAAGCAAATCTGAAGGATCAACTTGTCACTATTGAAGGAACAAGTAAGTTTGTAACTTTACCCCGCTAAGAGAATAGGAGGATTTGGGAGATGTGCATTCGTTACTGATGTGAAAGTAGCTGCGCCCTCAGAGATAGTTAGGGCGATTGAGGAGACGGGGCGAGATGCAATTTTGAGGGGTTCGGGGGGAAGTGATGGTATGTTTGGTTTTACGTTTTGCTTAAATAGGGAGTTTGGGTTCAACTTTATTTCATGGTTGGTGTTTTGAAGGATGTTTCTGAGATGTGTATAGGTGCGGCTGTCTGTATTCTTGAGACACATGATACTACTGTATCGGACAAAGTACGAGGATTGGTGAGGATGGTGCAGGTATCTCCTACATTAACGTTGGTGGATTTGACAATTCGAGGATTGCAAGAGGGGACATATTGGGCTACTGTTAGAGAAGCGGGGGATATTTCCAACGGAGCAATCTCTACGGCAGGTCTATGGAAGGGGGATAGTGAGGGTACACCGAAAGGTGTATTTGGTACCGTGAGTGTAGGGAAGAATGGGATGGGAAGTGTGTTTTTGGATAAGCCAATCCAAATATGGGAAATGATTGGGAGGGGAATGGTAGTATCAAAACAACATGAGGGAGACAGGAAGTTTGAGAAGAACGATGAGAATACTCTCGTGGGGGTAATTGCACGGAGTGCTGGTGTGTGGGATAATGATAAGACAGTTTGTTCTTGCTCGGGCAAGACATTGTGGGAAGAAAGGAAGGATGAGGTCAGCAAAGGTATGCTCTGATCATCATATATCAGATGACCGCATAAGAAATGGAACGATAGCATGATACGATCAGTATGCCTCAGAAGCTTATTCTCTGCTCCCCGCGCGTTCCAAATACTTGTACGCACTTTCCATGTGATAACGAGCCGTGGTTGATCACGAATTCAAAAGAAGCAATCTGGTGGAAGAAACCAAGAAAACTCCAAGCGTTCGATGAGGCTGTTAGTGTCTACATCAACCTCAAGGGAGAGTATTATGAAGAGTAAGCTTCTCTTGTCAAACGTTAAGCCCGAATGCGTTTCAAATCAGTCATACACTGGAAAATGATTTTCATTTTTCAATACCGTCAAGATTGCTTGTATGTGATGATCGAAGGAAATCATTCCAAGCGTAAACCAACCATATCTAGTTTCTCAATCGTAGCCCTCCCCTAAGCCATTTTATTATTCTTCACGGACCAAAAGGCTAGATGCGATAGAGAAAGCTGCATGTAACCTCAAATGTATAGCTGTGTTTGGAGGGTCGCAGAATATGCCGTAACTTTTCTAGTGTCGGCTACTGTATAGGCTCTCGGACGTTATTTGTTCTGTTTGATCTATCCACCTGCTAGACTGCCTTGCAAGTTGGGACGAAAGACAAAAAAATGTTTTTTTTTCTTTATGCTCGGCAGTATCATGCGGACGGATTCAATCACGATGATGATCATTGATTAAGATCTGGCATCTTTATTATTTCCTTCTTCTTCTGCATGGCTGTTTAGACTTGCTTTGAATTCTCAAACAAGGTGCGGTGGAAGCGAGTTTCGTCTCATCGCGTTGTCTTCCCCTGAGACGCCAAGCTTCCTGCGCTTTAGTTCAGTGCCGATGTCCGACAAGATGCGGTAAGGTTATTCGGCGGGTATCTTTTGACGAATTGCCTTACGGTTATGTGCGTGTGCCGTTTGTGATCTGCTCAGAGGTTATTTTCGGGGTGAATTACTGAATTGGTCTGGGGCTAGCAGGCGAGATACTTCTTTTGTCTTTTGGATGTTGCTGTGACTTGCATGGCATGGATAAGTATATGTATAGCATACAGAGTACGCTCTCATTGCCAAATCGATAATTTGCAAAGACAAGTTCTCGGTCAGACGAAAATAACTTGGCGTATCGAACTCTTCCAATTGTATACCATAACAAGTCCTTGGATCTGAAGTTATTCATAGTTACACGATATCACAAGACCGAAACCTATAAATAATGTCGAATGAAATCTATAACCAGGTACCAACAACAAGAACTGTTGAATCGATCCCGCTGCACGCAAGACCATCACAATCACCGGTGACATTCTTATTCCATGTCAGTTCATGAACTCAAGTCCAATTCTATCAAGTCAAGGAAATCGACTAATCCAGACTTTACATACTGAATCATCAAAAAGTAAAAGAGAGATATCGTGGACATTTGAAAAGCCCAAAGGAATGCACGGAGAAGAAAATACGTTAGAATACGCGCCGATGGAACAAAAAATGACAGAAAGCATAACTCTCGGCCATCCAATCGGCATGGTATAGGGGTTCTTGGAACACTTGCTGCTTTGAACCAAAGCTCAAGCGAACATAATCCAAGTTTCACAAGCTTCAATGTGTGGCCACCAACTTTCCATATTTACCAATCATTTTAACATTTTTGAGGATGGAAGTAATTTTGCTGATGGCTTAAATGATCAATCATGATGCTTTTTTTTGTACAGTATGAATAGCTTCTCGATCCGAGTTCACGCTTTCGATTCATCTTAACATCGACTGCGGCCTTTCGAAGTATATCGTACGAGTATACATACATTGCAACAACACATCATTACACCGGAACGTTAGGGCAAGACAAAGCGAGTTTACTACTGTTGCGGAGTAGTCTGATAGATGGGAAGATAGATAAATGTCGAAGCAGCGATTGACAAGGGGGATTCAAGACTTGGTTTGGAATTTGTAACCCACAGCCCAAGGACTAAAACCAAAGCATGGGTATAATGAAAATGGTAAGAGTACTTTCGTGAATTAGAAGAATCTATTTCCAAAATTCATATACTGCACTGTGTTCCATATATGAATAGATGACTATGTATGTATGTATGTATGTATGTCTTTCGTATCAACGCCCCTTGAGCCACTCCTATATTTGTATCTAATTTTCTGAATATAATATGGAAGATATAATAACCATTCGCATGCATGAAACTCGCCTGAGCAGTTGATACTTTTTCCTACAAATATCCTCCGTACTAGTCGTAGCCCCGTTCAACACGATACGTCGATTAGTTGCCGTGGATCGTGTCTGGGTTAGCAGGGAGGGAGCACATTTGACTAGGGAACCCCTCACGCCCTCTAAATCCACATTTTAGTATCACTGCACCTGCACCTGCACCATCGCCTTGCATCAAGAGAACTAATCATCAACCCATCACCTACACAAGCAATTCACACCTCGTCTAACCCTCCATTTTCAATCTTCCATATCCAGAAGAACAACTTCTAGGGCGCTACTCATACATTGAACTTTTTCTCACATCCACTCATCCATCATCCTCTTTCATTCGTTGTAAGAGCGCTGCTAGCCAGCCATTGTTCCTTACTTAGATTTCCAGCACAATTCGTTCTGCTTCTTGCATACGCCCACACTCCCTTGTCTCGGACTTTTCCACTTTATCCATATCTTTATTCTGTTCTATCTACCTGTACGAGTATTCACATTTGAACATCAATCTTTCGATATCTCTAAACTTCATCACGAGAACGAAATACTTTGAATCAAGTCTCCACGTTCCTTCGAAGGTGCCGAATTGTTATTCCCCACCAGCCCACAACAACTTTATGATCAGCAATCAACACTAAATTCTAATTAATAGCGACGGGAGGAGCCCCGAAGTTAAATCCTACGCAAAGTACAAGGACTCGTCGATGATCCTTTGAAACTTTATATATTTTAAGACATAATCTCAACCACAATACAATCACTCGACAACAGAACACTCCCATCGTTGGACGGATCCGAGAATAATTAATACAGACACTAGTTGCACCAAAGAGAAGAGACGTACGCCAAATACAGATACCGACAATTCGAGATAACTTCGCACAACATACGAGTATTGCAACACGACATAGAACTTCTTTACGCCGCTGCATAGCTGGTCGTTCACGAAGGCGATCAGCCAGCTACGAAATAATACTTCACGAACATATAATTTTTGAGGGAGAAGAGACATCATGTCTTTGAAGCAGGTTAGTGGATGAAAGGAAGAGAGATGAAGATTAGAGAAACTATACTTCGGTACTGACTATTTGCGCAGGAAATCGAGACGTGGGTGTCTGCCCTTGGTCGTTACGATAATAATGAATTTGATGAAGCGTTAAAGGAGTTTGATGGCATTGCAGATACTTCCAAGATTCTCTTCAATTGCGGTGTCATTCATGCGACATTGGGAGAGCATGAGAAAGCGGTTAGTACTTTCCATTCCTAGTGACGGACTCAGTTATACCCAGCAGAATCTAATTCACTATAGGTCGAATGTTATCAAAAAGCCGTTCGTCTGGATCAATACCTAGCCGTAGCATATTTTCAACAAGGAGTTTCGAATTTCTTGGTTGGCGATTTCGAGGAGGCTTTGGCAAACTTCAATGATACCTTACTATACTTGAGGGGAAACAACATGATCGACTACGCTCAACTTGGTCTCCTGTTCAAGCTCTATTCGTGCGAAGTGTTATTTAATCGTGGGTTGTGCTACATATATTTACAACAAAAAGACGCGGGACTGCAGGATTTCTCCTTCGCTGTGAAAGAGAAGGTTGTTGAGGATCACAATGTTATCGACGAGGCAATTCGTGACGAAGCCGAGGTATGTTTGTCATTCGGAGTTTCATGTTGATGTTTACTAATAATCTCATAGGGTTATACCGTTTTTTCAATTCCCGTAGGAGTTGTTTACAGGCCCAATCAAGCCAAGGTCAAGAACTTGAAGACAAAAGATTATCTGGGCAAAGCACGTTTAGTTGCAGCTTCAGATCGTGCCAATGCCTTTACTGGTTTTGCTGGTTCAGAGATCAAGAATGTGAGTAATGTCCATCGTATCTTCCGAACTTGTGACACTAATTGTTTCAGGCTGGTATAATTCAACCTAAAGATGACCGTCCGACGGAGAATCTTTCGTACGCAGCGGCGAACCTTGTAAAGCCAGGGTTGGCTAGTAAAAGACAACAATCAGAGCCACCTCTGAACCGAAACGTTTTCCCACCTACACCACCCCCTGAGGCAGAGAAAGTTCCTGGACCCCCACCCATGAGTCGCGGAGCATCTGTTCGGAACGGACCTAAACCTATGCCACCCAAACTCAACATCGAAAGAGCACGTCCTAATGAAGGTTATGAGATTCGTGAACGTGACGATGCAAGAAGCCCTCCAGATGCGCGACCCGCCAGACGGGGGACTCAAAGAACAGCGTCAGAACCAAGGGGACCATCGCAAATGCAATACTTTAGTAAAGGATCCGAACCACGGTCAAGACAGCCACCACCAAGAAGGATGCCATCAACGCAAGAGGAAGATGATGATTATCCGGAGGATCTCTATGATATGTATAGCTCTCCAAGCCGAAGATCAAATAATCCTAGACGCAACACCCGGAATCGATATATCGAAGAAGAAAGTGAATACGCAAGCGACTACGACGAAGGTTCTTTTGACGAAGATGAGTTCGAAATGGTCTCTAGTCGTCCACCTCCTAGATCCCGTACAACATCCTCAATTAATGGTGGTAATGGTCGAGCTGGTTCTCGTCAACCTGATGTTCGCAAACTTCGTGTGAAGGTTCACGCCGAAGATGTACGATATGTTATGATAGGCTCGGCTATCGAATTCCGCGATTTTGAAGACAAGATAAAGGAGAAATTTGGGCTGCGCGATCGATTCAAGATTAAAGTTCGTGATGAGGATGTTCCTAATGGAGACATGATTACGATGGGTGATCAGGACGATTTGGATATGGTTTTGTCTAGTGTGAAATCAAACGCAAGGAGAGAACGTTTGGATATGGGAAAGATGGAAGTAAGTGGTTTTACCTTCCCCTTCTCAGCAATCTCGTTGACTAACACACAACCTAGGTTTGGGTAGTAAAAGCGTAATTTGAGGGCAAGCAAGATAATGATGAATGTTGACGATTATGTCTTTCCCTTTTATATCCGTCTTCTTGTACACCAAAATTCCCTCATTTTTTTAAAAGAAGCTTTTGGAAGAGAGCGAAATTTTTGTCTATTCATTTTGTTCGCCGAGGGAGAAAAAACACTTCTTTGATATGATACCAGCAAAATATCCACATTAGCGAATATAAATGCATTGTTTGCTTTTTCATCTACTTTTGTTCTGAATATTGGTCTTTACGCTTATAGCGCTTGAAATTTTATAAGCGAGCGCCGACCCGAAAAAGGGATGTATGTGTATGTACATGCAGTTATAATTTGAAGGAGAGTAAGAGAAAGGGGAGGGAGGGAAATTATCATTAATGATTGTCTGGGACAAATTGATATTTTTTCCCTTTTCCTTTTCCTTTTTGTGGGATTTGGGGGGGGTGGTCGGTGGAGTTGGTTTTCCTCTCCTTTTTGTGTTATTTTGTTTTTTGTTATTGGGGGGAGAGGGTATAGGGGGGAAGAAGTGAATAGATGCATGGATGGAATGGAATGGAATGAGATGAGATGAGATGAGATAGGACGAACTGCTTAATGTAAAACGATGGTCAGAATCGGGATATCAAGGTTTGGATATTCAGATATTCGAATGGATGGATGATGTTGTATTTAACTAGGGATATTGACGTGGGTTATATATGTATGTATACGAGTATACATACATACTATGGGTTTGAATAATGGATAGATGTGAATATATATATATATATACCGCGCAATACGATGAAATCCTTTCCATGAATTTATCACCGAGAGGAGAAATCGAAAGGAGAAATGGAAATGGAAATGGAAATGGAAATCGAAATCGAAATCGAAATCGAAATCATGATTACCGTGTGAATAGTGACGGGATTACCAAGTAAGTGTAGTTAGTGTAATAGATCATGTTGAATACATGAAGTTCTGTATTCTGAGGTTATATTATAGTATATATATATATATAATACTTATACGTTATTATACATAGTGAAAATATATAAATCACTCCCGGGAAACTATTGACGAAGCAGAAAAAGGGGATGTGAAGAGGAGAAGAAATACGAGGGAGTGGGTTTAGTTTCTTGATTTTGATATGAGTTGGATGTGTTGTTGTTACTATTCTGGAGGGTTTCATTGTCGGAAAGTAGGAAAGTAGAAGCGAAGGGGGCGGGCTTGCTTGCTTGCTTGCATTTTGTATTTTTATGGGCAGGGTCTCATACATAAACTGGCTGATGAATAGAAATGTAAGGGAGGTTGCGATGGGAGAACGGGGTTGGACATGGAGGGGGCTGTGAGAGATCGTAGTATATGAACGCCAGGAGGAACGACGTTAGTTATTCAAAAAATTCAGATCGATTGCAATTTTTAGTGAGTTCAAATCGAGTTGAATTCCATGTTTGATTGGTATCTGCCATGATCTATATATACGGCCCTGAAAAATGCGCCTAACGCTCTACACCCGAGATACCATAACGCCTTTCCAATATAAAGCACTAGTGAATGGAACGATGCCATGCAATTATGCTATCATAAAATCATGATGTATGTCGAATCTATAGCTTTGATGTGACAGGAGGTCTGGTGACAGTGACGTTGATAAGACCGTTTGGTCCGGATTGAGGAGCATAAACTTCTGCGTCCTTTCCGGTGTTCTTGAGACTCTTGTGCCAGCTGAGATCTGTAGATATGTTAGAAATTGTCTGGTACATTGAATGCCTCCTTTGTTTACTTACCAACTTCGAAATAATGCTTATTGGGCAGCGAGTAATCCACAGTCTCGACTTCGGGAACGGCCTCCAAAATAGAACCGCACATCTTATACATGGTGTTTTGTACAGATGGACTATTCTCTTCAGCGAATGTCTTCATGGTGATATTTCTGGCATCATCAAATGCTTTGTCAAATTTGGGGATGGCCTCTTTTACAGCGTCCAATCCGGCAAATGTTTTCCATGACCAGCCACAATCAACATCAGTCGACAAAATTCGATCCCAAACCTCGGGGAGTGTAGTGAACTCGTCTCGAACAAAGCCGTGGAATTGCGATCCTGTGCTCTTCAAAACCAAAAGTCCAACAATTCCACTGCGGATATCAATACCCTTTCCTCTCTTAATAACGGCTTCGACATTTCGGGTCTCGCTTCCGTCTCTATAGAATGAATGCGGGTGGGGTTTGCCATCAATTGTCATTCGTGTCCATCTGTGAGTAATGATTTTGATGTTGGCTGCGGTAAGATGGGGGTAGGTATCAATAAAGTGAGTTCCGAGAATACTAGCAAAGAGCTCGGGTGGAGTGACTGGATGTTCTTTGGCTTTGATGTAGACTGTGTTCTTCATGGAATCGGTTGCAACCACAACACTGTTATCGGCTTTGGTATATCTGGAGAATGGTTAGTTTTCAATTTCAGGGGTATCCAGTAGGAAATGCAACATACGAGACGTCGATAGCACCTTCCAGTAATACACAAACAGTCATTTCAGTAACAGTTTGAGTTCCTGTCTGCTCATCTCTGTCTACTTTATAGACGCGGACGTTGTCCTTGCCATATCTTGCTGAAGCTATCGATGCCATGATAAATGTTTAAATTTTGATTTGATGTCTAGAAAATAGGAAGATACAATAAATGGTGTTATATCTAATGTTCTCGTTGAACGTAACTAACAGACTTGATATGTATTAGTATGGTGTGAGTAACAACAAGAATGAGAATAGCAGGTGAATGGTTCAAACGAAGTCATGGGGACTTCCGTCCCTTTATGGATTCTGAGCATAGTCGCTAAAGAGCCTTAGCGGCAATGAAGTTGGATATTGAATCAAGGAGAACGGAGAAGCTCAAGCTATCTGCAGGAATCCACCGAATAACACAGCTACGAGATGTTGTATCTTGGCTCCATATGCGAGAAGTTGATTCCCGCATCCATCGGAAGGCGCCGAACGCACGAGGCCGAGTTATAGTCTTGTAATGAAATGTTGATAATTGGTCTTTTCTTTTACCTAACAACGGGTAATTTTTGGTTAGAAAAGTCTCTTTTTCACATTGCGGATCTCTTGGGAAAGGTATTTGATAATTCGGGATCTGAAATTTCAAAATGATATTGATAGATATTTCTTTCGCATGATTTTATTCTGTCATCAGATACCCAGTATCGTAGGCGTTGAGGAATGGAAATGCAAGGCTGACTGGATGGAGCCAACGGGGTCGTCCGCCATCCATACTAAAACTAAAATCACAGGTCTCTCTCTCCCCTCGTACGATGGATGATTCTGATGTCTCATTGGACCCCACTATGAAAGTCTACGGAATATGAAAATCTTTCTACGAGTACGATTCTTAATCTAATGCCGCTTGAATAAGTGAAGAAGACTCGAAAGGCCATCTCGAGGTTATATGTTATTATGGTGGACTGAAGATCTGACAGACAACGGGGTTACCATGAAATTCCCTTATCAGACTATTGCAGTTCTTAATATAGAGTTACTACTGCAATGCTCATTGATAGAGAAGTCCGATTTCCTGAAGGGGTATTTTCGTATATCGTACATTATCTTGAGGCGTGCAGCATTTCTGATGTATGATTCGACATTTCGATATCCTCAGTTCTAGAGCTAGATAACAAATACCCTTATAGAGTAGGTACGGTACATATACGGAGAAGATTCATAAAGAGGAAATAGAGGAAATAGATAACAAAATATCCATAAGATTTTAAAAGTGTATTTGTCTTGTCCATGAACCATTTCTCCATCAAAATGAACACCAAATACAGAGTATATTTTGTTAGCGATGTCTTCTTGTTCTTGTTGGTCTGTGTTGTGATTTGAACCCCCCCCATCATCTGTGGGAATGGGAGCGTGAAAGGACGAATTGATTGATGAAACATTTTAAATATTCTATAAACTTTTGTCGCAATACAATACAATACAATACATTACAAAACCCTACTTTCAGAATTTCATTGGAGCTGTTTGATCCTCCATTTCCCCACAATCTTTATCCATTTTCTAGTACATCATCGTCCCAAATTCACTATCTACATACATACAACCTTGTGCCCACGTCGACTGCGGAACCTCCAAATATACCACGACAAGCATATATTGTCCACGAATAGCTCTTAGCTGGACCGAGTTCCATTGCACTTCAATCATATCCCCACTCCCCGCATAGGTACCTGGATGACGTTTGTGTCGGTCCCTTAACTGCACCACCTATGTCACCCCCGCACGAAGATCGTTGACCCCAACCTCTCGAATGGGCAGATGGTTGGACCATCGAACATTCTGGGTTCGTCTGTGACGACTGCCCAGAAGAACACATACGCACAACAATATGCCGGAAGGACGAGTTTAGATCAACCCGGTGGTTTGCAACCACCAGGTCAAAATGGCTCGCGAATGGCCTCAAGCTCAACAGCCGCATTTGCGCCTCGTGGTTCCTCTCTCGCGCCATCTCCCGCCCCGGGAAGCTTCAGCTCGACAATGCGTAGCCAAGCGCCACGGCAAGCTTCGGCTCTCGACACAAATGTTTCCATGGTAAACTGGGAGCGATTGGACGAAGACGATAGTACGACGCCGGGGAAGATATTGTCGAATTTGCGCGAAACGCTGAGTAGGGAGATGAAGATAAAGGAGGGCAGTGAAAATATGTTGGAGGCGCTGAATACGAAGAAAGCAAAGCAGACGAAAGAGCAAAGACAGAGGGTGGAGGCGGAGTTGAACATATCCAACCAGAAGATCAGAGATTTGAGATTAAAAATTACGGAAATACAAAAGCCTAAACCACCGACCACTCCCACGCGCAGTAGAATTGATGCTCTCTTTCAAAGTAACGGTGTGAGGTCACCTCAAAGCGCTTCTAGGAGTATGGGGGGCTCAGAAGCAGCAGATGAGCCTACCGAGTCGCCAACATATGTCCTAGCTGAAATATTACAAGCTCTTGAGGTGGAAGGCCTCACTCCGGATTACTACGTTGGTCATGCAAATGATCTGGTTGAGCTTTTCAAGCGTCATCCCACCTTGAAGTATGATCTAGTTTGGTCAGTATTTGGCTTGAGAATGCAAGTTATGCTTCTGAGTGGGAGCCGAGAGGTTGTGGCTGCAGGATATCGCATGACAAGATATGCAATTTCGGATGTCAGCTCTTTACAAAAGATTCGTAGCCTAAACACTGATAGTCTTGTTGTCGTGTAAGTACTGGACCTGGTCAATATTCATGTCCAATGCTAAAGAACTTTTAGATCACTAATCAAGAAGGGAACTTCTGACGTGGAAAGGGAGCAGGCCTTGAAGTTTATCCGAGCCTTTCTAGATGTGAAAGACGGTATAAAAGAGGTCTCCAGGGCTGTTGTAAGAACTATAGCTTCAGTTGCAGATCATGAGGAGGATCGACTCAAAGCTATCTGCATAGAGACACTGGCGGAGATCATGGTCCGCGATCCAGGCCTTGTCGTTGCGTCTGGTGGTCTCAGACCTCTTGCTGATGCTCTAGGCGACGGTACTTATAACGCCTCCGAGAGTTTAACAGCAGCATTTTTGTTTTTGCTTGATTCTCCTCATAGACGCCAGTATTTGCGATCAGGTTATGAGCTCGAAATTCTCTTTACTTCTTTCACCGACTCACTGTTTGTGAAAGAAGAAATTTTAAAGCAGAACTCGAAGGCTATTTCATATGCTATGAACTCATGGCCTGGCCTTATGACGTTGTCTATGTACGACTTCAGAGCTATCAAATCACTAGTATCATGTTTGATCCTTCCCAATCCCATTGTACGCGAGACTGTCATAGATATGCTTTATGGAATCTTGCGCATCAAGTCTCCTTTCTGGGCAACCTCTTTCCTTGCTGGTAGACGTCTCACTACATATGGAAGAGTTGCAAACCTTAAGGCAGCACCGTCGAAGGCATCGGCGCAATCAGCGACCGATGATGAATCGGGCGACAAAAGTTTCGTCGATCATTATACAGCGCTTCTGCTGGCAGTGTTAATAAACGCCGGCATGGTTGAAGGGCTATTACAGGTAACCCAAGATACTGATAATGCAATGTTGAAGCGAAAAACCACTCTACTTATTGGAGAAACTCTGAAGCTCGCAAGCCAACTATTGCCATCCAGTTGGAGTGCTGAACTTCAATTACTTCCAGGATTGTTCGCTGCTGCGTCTCAATTTGGGAGCGATGGACGACTTGTGGCCACTAGTACAGTATATCAGATTAGCAGCGTGAGTCGGACATTGTATAGATCAGCCCCATCTATCTCGACAACCCTTTCAATAAACAACAGTCACGATAATTTGTCAAGCTTGGGAGATCAGCCTAAAAGTAACCCTAACGTCTCGTTTGACGAGACGACATTCAGACAACTTTTGGTTGAATCGCAAGTTTTGGCCAGCACAAATCCTATAAAATGGAAGTGGGATATTATTTTGCGAATTATCGAAGGCCCGCTGTTGAACGGAAAGCGGCTAGATGAAGCTGTAAAAGCCTCAAAGTTCATCAAAAGGATAATGAGTTTCTATCGCCCATTTAAGTACAAGTTTTCTGAAGTTAGAAATACCAGGATAAATCAAAAATATATCAAGGTCGGTTGTGCACTCATGCACACTCTCCTTCAGACTGTGGAAGGAGTCAAATACTTGGCGGACAACAAGCTACTTAGACAAATTGCAGAATGTCTTGCTCAATGTGACCCGGTAACAATATCTCCCGAATCATGAAGATTGTTTTGTATACTAACACCCAGCAGACAAGTGGCCTCACGGCTTCTCAGCCAACATTCTCAAAGGAAAGGCTTTCAGAAACTCTTGCATGTGGCTATTTTGCTATGCTTGGTACTTTGACTGGCGACCCAAAGGGATTGCAAATGCTGGATCGTTGGCGAATGATTAACATGATGTATCACATTATCGATTTGAAGCAACGCCCCGACTTAATTAGATTACTGTTATCGAACTTTGACTACAATTTACCAGGACACCCAAGAGTCCTCTTATCCAAGGCTTTGACTGCAGGATCTAAAGAGATTCGGATACACGCGACGAACGTCTTACGCAAATATTCCAGTCGGGCTACAGGAACCACCGACTATAAATGGGCAATCGAGCTTTTAGTCACGCAACTCTACGATCCAGAGGTTGAAGTCTGCGCAACTGCTATCAAGATTCTTGAGGAAGCTTGTAATAGGAAGAGCTATCTCGAATTCATTGTGGAGTGTCGTCCAGCTTTAGATCACTTGGGAGAAATCGGTGCTCCTTTACTGCTACGTTTCCTTTCCACGTCAATTGGATATCATTATTTGGACGGACTGGATTACATCAGCAACGAGATGGACGATTGGTTCTTGGGACGAAATGATAGTTATGTTGGAGTTATCGAGGCAAGCTTGGCAAAATCTTTTGTAGAAATGCCTGAAGAATCTTCAAATAGGATGAGCATGGACGAGGATAGCTTTGATATTGAGGGCGAAAACGATGCGCAAGTTCCTCCTCATTTCTACAGAGAACTTACTCGCACAAAAGAAGGCTGCAAACTTCTTCAAGACAAAGGACACTTTGAAGAATTCGCTTGCACTATCCGTGAATATGGTATGCTAGCCGATGATCCAGAACTCATTATTAAAATTAAAGGATGTCTTTGGGCAGTCGGAAACGTGGGATCCATGGAGCTAGGCGCACCTTTTCTAGAAGAATCTGATGTCGTTGAGCAAATCGTAAAGATTGCCGAACAACATCAAATTATGAGTCTACGCGGTACCGCATTTTTCGTCTTGGGACTTATTTCGCGTAGTCGACATGGGCTTGAAATTCTCTCCGAGCATGGGTGGGATTCAAATACTACCTCTCTAGGTATCTCCCTTGGTCTCTGTATCCCTCAAAACCTGAATAAATTCTTCTCTTACCAACGTTGGGAACATAAAACCATCTCCGACATAGTAATCACGGATGAAGAGAAAATGGAAATCGATAAAGCGAGAGTAGATGATCGCGAGATAAATCAACGGATCCTAGAATTGGTAGAAAATTTGGGGAATATGATATTGCATAAAAAGGCGATTGGGGAGCTGATACAGATTAAGGAAAATCAAGGGGATGCGTTTAAACAGGTGGGACTTTTTAAGAAGGTTATGGTATTGTTGGAATATCATCATTTTAGATTGCCGATGAGGAGGTTTGTGATTGAACTTTTCGAAAAGAGGGTGCTTAGGCGTATTGTGCTGGAGGAGGATAGTGAGGATGAAGTGGAGATGGGGGTGGGGATGGGGATGGGAGGAAGGGAGGGTGCGGGGAGGGAGATGGGGGTGAGAGCACAAAGAGGTCAAAGACGTGGAGAAGATGATAGTGAAAGTGACGGCGTGAGAACAGAACGTCAGAGAAGTGTTAAGGATATAAGATTGTTGGGAAATGAAGCGAATAATGCTTCGATATGAGATGATGTCGTTCGAACAGTGGATGGACGGATGGATGGATGGATAAATATGTAAGATTACAAGAGATCGACAGACAGACAGAGAGAAAGACGGAGAGAGGAGAGAGATAATTGATCCGATGTAGGGTGAGGTGATACATACACTCTGTATCCATCAGTTGGCATAAACCAAATAGCAAAGATCCTCCCAGTTCAAGTTTCTTCCCGGTGTTTTTCTGTTTTCTTTTTCTCCATTGCATAAAACAATATTGCGAAGAGCGTATGTACTCGCTTCTCCTCGCTTCTCCTCTCCTTTCCCTTCCCTTCCCTTCAATATCTGTATTTCAATATTTGAATATTTCTCTACCATACATAGCATAGCATACATAGCAGCATACATAGCATAGCATATGCTGGCTTACTGGCGTCCAACGAACGGAGTCTTTTATCTGGCTATCTGGCTGGCAGGTTATCTAACTGGCAGGCAGGCAGGCATACATGGTTGAACGGTGTACGGAGTGATATTAGATTGAAGAATACAATAGATAAATAAATAAATAAACCAAACTCCAAATATCCAAATTCAACCCCTATAAATAAAAAAATCATCTATACCAAAGCTATATACAATACAAAATTTCTTTGTAATGAATATGAATATAAATATAACATAGTATTCTCTATTTATATCAATCAAAAGTAACCTAAAGTGCTAAATAACAGCGATTTTGATTTATTCATATTATATACACAAGAAGGGACGGACGGACGGACGGATAGACTATGAATTCCACAATACTTTAGAAAAGAAAGAGAGGAAATAGGGGATGGAAGTATAGGTAGGTAGGGAGGGAGGGGGTTTGGAATCATGGGCGCGAGGATGGAGTTAGTTAGTTAGTTGTGGTTGTAGGGAGGGAGGGAGAGAGGGGGGTAAGAAAGAAAGAATATTTGTTAGGTTGTATATTAGGATTTTTGGGGGGTTGAAAATAAATAAATGGATGAATGAATGATATTGGTGTTTTTG
Source organism: Sclerotinia spermophila (assembly GCA_038090695.1). NCBI lineage: Eukaryota > Fungi > Ascomycota > Leotiomycetes > Helotiales > Sclerotiniaceae > Sclerotinia > Sclerotinia spermophila. The sequence continues at coordinate 27,740 of JBBMOJ010000051.1, forward strand.
GGAGAAGGGGGGGGGGCAATTGGATTTCATGCTGGGGTAGGTGGTTTGTTTCTTTGTTTGTTTATTGCTTGGATGGAGGGATTATGGATGGATGGAGGGGGGAGGAAGGAGGAAGGAGGGAGGAAATGGCTTTGTTTTATAATATACAGTGTATTGTACAGTGTATTGCAGTGCAGTGCAGTGCAGTGCAGTAAGGGGAGTCGATCAGAAATATAGATGAATAGAAAAACCAAGGGGTGGGTGATATGCAAGATATAATTTTAACCAGATTTCGTATCATATCGAATAAGTCAAGACCCATATAAACAACTTAATTTGCAGTTGCAGCTACAGGTTCGAGCATCAATCACATTCAACTCACACAAAATCACAATTCATATCAAGACCATAGATAAATTTCATCAGTTTCAAATGTTCTTACTAACTGAAGCTGGCTGGCATGATGAAAAAGAAGAGAAAGAAAGAAAACCAATGACAAAAAGAAATTATAATTGTACAACAAGGTTTTCCGAGCATTCATCCTGCATTCCTCCCCACAAGCTGGGACCTCCAATACCCCCTTGACATAAATCCACAGCTTTCACAATAGATTTACCCCCAGCCCCAGAACAGAACAAGCCTCTCATATTCTCTTCTGTATTTCACTCAAGATCAGCCACCATCAGCCAGCCAGGCTATCAGAGAAAACCCCATCATCACTGCGCAACAGCCATGAAGCCCCATGCCTTACTTTGCGAAGATGGGCATTAGGGTATCAAGTCGTAAATGGCGCCAATGCAAAAAACAACAACGAAAACGCAAACTTTGGAGCGTAATATTCGTAGACCTTTCGTATGGATGCATTAAAGCAAGCCGGTCATCGATCATTAGAGCCACGTAAAGACAAAAAATATGGACAGAAGAATAAAAAAGCTTTTAGAGGTCGTGATTGGCTGCCATCCATATCGCCGTCCAAATCCAACCCCCGCCAGCCAAAGAAATTTGCAGATAAGAAGCATCCCATTTTGCCCCACGCACCAAATACCGGATAATGCATTAGAAAGATGACCGAAAACAAAATGTGGTGATAACGGAATTTAGTCTAATGTGTGAAATCTGAGGTATCGCAGTGAACAGAATGAGGAACTTTTAAAACACCCTTTAAAAATAGGCCCCGCCGTAAATGCAAGATTAGCCCGCCGTCTATGCACAGAAATTAGAATGATCCGTTTTATTAAACACTTTTGTTAATGCTCAATGATCAAGCATCACCCTCCTTCTTGTCGGAAGCTGCTGCTGTAGATTTCGACATTACTGGAGAAGTATGAGTAGAAGGAGGAGATGCTGGATTTTCGGTCTCGCCAGATCCTAATCCTGCAAGTAGACTATCATAAAGTTAGTTGGGTATCAATGGATTGTCAAATATAGAGTATACGAACCTGAACGCATTTGCGGAAGTAGCTGATTTCCTATCCTTGTCTTGTGGTGGTGTACCTGTTCTTGAAGAGGCTCCAGAGTCTTCACCTGTTCTTCCCAAGGAACCTCCTGGTCCCATCTTTCGACCACTGTTGCTTCTTGAAGAAAACATGGATGATGGTCCAAAGGACATCTGTGCATTGGTGTTTCGACTTGCACCACCCTTGTTTGTGAGGCGACGAAGGTCATCCATACCAACAGTGTTCTTCTGATAATCGGGAGGAGGTTGGTTACCATATCCACCAGAAAAGTTTCTTCCATCACCACGACCCATTGGCATGCGTCCACCGCCACCTCTTTGGCTCCTAGAGTTCTCGGCGGCCTTTGCAGCAGCAGCAGCCTCGGCCTATAACTAGTTAGTATATTGTTACTTATCAAGGTGTGTGGGATAACTCTTACCGCGGCTCTGACTTCGTCAAGTGTCTGTGGTCCCTTGTTTGCTTCCTTGGAAGCCCATCCCTTTTTACGAAGATCGACAATATCCATAAGCATGAACTTCAGACGACTTGGCAACTCAGGCTGCTCCATCATGGCGTTAATACGAGCGAAGTAAACATCCATCAATGGTCTACCCTTCTCGGTGCTGTCAAGATTAAGACCAATGGTCTTGAGGAGTTTGGTCAAAGACTCAATCTCAGCTTCGTCAGGAAGACCATTGTAATCCACAAGTTTCTTGACACACTCATGCATGATACGCTCTGTAAGCATGCTAAGCTTGTACAACTCACCAATGAATTGAACAAGACCAAGACCACGTCTCTTGGCAGCTGCTGCAATATAATACTCATCTGAGAGCATAGCAGCTTCTTCAGTCTTAGCATCCTCACGTTCACCCTCAGGCTTCTCTGGCAAGTCAGTCTTCCAACCTCTCTCGAACTCTTCTTGACATCTGTTGAGCAAGTACTTTCGGAAAAGGTTACCACCAGAGACAATGTTTCTATTCTTGTCTACGATGCTCTCATCCTTGATGTCAGGGCTCATGGTCTCTAGCATGCGCTTGCAGAACTTGGCATACATGGAAGCCCAGTGAGCCTCGTCAGTGGCCTTCTCAAAAGTAAGTTGAATGACCTGTCTCAATGTGCGGCCATCTGCTTCGTCCCTAGACTGTGCAGCAATAGCTAAGATTTGGTCGGCGATCTTGTCGAACTTTTCAGGGGTCATCTTGTTCAAAGCTGCCTTGACCTTTCTTTGAACCATATCAGGATCCATATGACCGGCACCTGGCACGGCACCAGGTGTAGGTCCAGCAGCACCAGTAGCTGATTGAGTTTGACCGACACTGCGTGGTTTCCAACCAGTAGAAGAAATTTGGATGGGTTTGATCTCCATACCGCTGGTAAGAGGCATCTTTGCAGCGGCTTGAGCCTCTTGCTTAGCATTACTGCCTTGGTAACCGCCTTCACGCTTGCTGCCACCACGAGTGGATCTGCTTGATTGGCGTGGGGAGTGTGGCATGGAGTTGGTAGAGTTGGTTCGTTGCATAGAGCCACCGGGGAAAGCTCCACCAGGTCGCTGGAATGAAGCCATAGGGTTGTTGAGTGCTGGTCGTGCCATACTGCCTTGAGACATAGCAAAACGCATTTCACTTGTAGTACCAGGTGGCAGAGTCTTTCCACCTTGAGCACCAAATTGACCCATGGTGAATTGGCCAACTGCATTTCCACCACCACGGTTTGATCCTCGAGGACCCATGCCACCAGGTGTTCTCTGTGATCCACCAGGTCTGGCCGAGCTTGGATCATCTCCGATGAGAGCCTTGATTTGTGACTCGAATTCCATGGAAGGCTTCTCGGTGAATACCTTTTGGAATTGGAGCAAGAACTCTTTGTCATATTTAAAGGTCTTGCCCTTGGCATTAGCGGCAGAGTTCAAAGCAGGGTTTGGCGAATTGATGTTGGGTGGATAGATAGACGAATCAAGGACAGCCAAGAAACGAGCAGACTTGAGCGATTGAAGAGCTGCACTAGGTTGAGGTGGCTCAACAGGCTTAGTGTTAAGAGGTGCAAGGTTAAGCGCAGCAGGTTTGCCTCGCTTTTCGGCAGCAAGTGTCTTGGGAGGTGGACCCATGGAATCATCAGAAGTGGGAGTTGATGCACCGCTGTCGGTTTCGAGGGTCGCCTTTGAAAGCTTTGTAGCGAGAGTATCTGGGGTCTCCTCGTCCTTCTTAGCATCACCTCCTTTAGCCTTGGCTTCAGCCTCGGCTCTCTTCTTCTCCTTTTCGTCTTCGAGACGTTCCATTTCGCGCTCTTGCTCCTTGAGTTTACGGTCATTTTCTGCTGCATTGGCCTTGTCGGCTTCAGCCTTCTCGGCAGCAAGTCTTGCTTTCTCAGCGTTGCGCTTGGCGAGAAGTTCCGCTTCTTTCTTCTCTCGTTCAGCTTCAGCAGCCTCCATCTCGGCAATTTGTCGATCCAGCTCCTCGTCTGCTTCCTTTTGAGCTTTCTCGGCAGCAGCTTTGGCATCTGCCTCTTCCTTAGCCTTAGCTTCCTCGGCGGCCTTTGCCTCTTCCTTTGCCTTTTCTTCCTCCTTCAATTTGGCCTCGGCGGCGGCAGCAGCCTCAGCAGCCTTGGTAGCTTCCTCATTCTTGCTCTCGTCGACCTTGTCACCACCTGCTGCCATTTTCTTGACCTTCTCTTGCATCTCTTGACGGATTTCTTCAGCAGATTTGGTAGCCAAGCTATCAGTGCGAGCATGTTGAGGAGTAGCGGACTTTGGTGGAGGTGTTGGTGTGGAAGAAACAATGACAGGTGGTGTTCTAGTTCTGTTGCTAGGAGCTGGAGAAGCAGGCGCCTTGATTGCGTCAACATTCAAGACATCGCCGTCAGGTCTCTTGATTACAATAGCAGCACTCTTGCGGGTTGGTCTGGAGAATGTGTTTTGAGTAACAGGCTTTGGCTGAGGTGTATGTGAAGTGGATGGTGTAATCATAGGAACTTGTGTCTGGCCCATGCTCGAAGCTGGTCGATGCTCAGACATCTGGGACGAATTGCGGGACATCGGTTGTGGTGCTTGTGTATACTGACCAGGGATGTATGGTTGGTTGTAGCCTGGTTGAGGTGATTGAGGTGGAACAGGGTGCATGTAACTAGCTTGGGGATACTGGAAAGTTGGAGGGGCGCCCATCAAAGGCATACCGGGGTAAGGACCGTAGGGATGAGTCTGTGTACCTGTTAGAAATTTGTCAAAGTTGCCAGAAGCTGGCGAAAAATCAATATTTGAAACATCAGAAGCGTTGAAATAGGGAGTAGCAGAAGGGAGAGGGGGGAGGCTTGGGTCCGTAGAATTTAGATCTGCAGGTCTCTTCGGGATAACTGAATCCTTGGCTGGAGGTGAGGGCAAATTCAACTGTTGGTTGGAAACAGGAAAGCCATTCTCCTGGTGCTCCGACTGCATGGATCCTTTTCTATTTCTGGCGATACCTTGACCGTTGCTTCCACGCGGGAACGACTGTTCCGGGTAGGTAGTAAAGCTGTGACCGAAAAGTTCTGTTGAAGGCTTTCGGCAATGTTGGGCTGAAGACTTATCATACCACTTCTTGGCTCTACCACCACCACCACCACGAGTAAACGGTTGAGAGAATGAATCACAGGAGTAAGAAGGGTATTGGTTCACCGGGTATTGATAGCCTTGTTGTACTTGAGGAGCTCCCATATGAGACGGCTGGTAGTAAGCATGAGCGTTAAACTGTTGTGGGCTTTGCATGGGCATGGCCTGGTTCATGTTAGGAGTACCGGGAATTGAGTTGGAAAGGGCTGGGCTTCGAGCGGCTTGGTGTGGGGAGTTTTGATATTGTGAGCGACCTTGGTTTTGGAAAGGAGGCATGCCACCACGTCCAGCGTTCTGGTTGTTTCTGAATTGAGGAGGGTTTTGTGGAGGGAAACCAGCATGTCCTGTGTATTGCTGATTGAATCCACCACGACCACGACCACCGCCTTGTTGATAACCACCACGTCCTGCGCCTGGGCCCTGGTTGTTGTCACTTTGTGCCGAATGCGATGATTCACGACGAAGGTGTCCGCCTGCCTGACTATTAGGTGCTAAAGGTCCTTGGGAGGATGCTTGTCGCATGTGTCGCTACAGAGAAAGCAAGTCAGTGAATGTGCGATGAGCTTGTGGGAAATAATACTTACATCACCGTCGTTACCTAAACTGCCAAAAGTCATGTTTCCTTGTTGAGAGATTCCCGAGGGAGGTCTTCCACCACTTGCAGTTGGTTGAGGGATAGGAGATGGCGAGTTTGCTGGTGAAACTACTCTTGGGTTGTTTCCTGGGATTGGGATTGGTTCCGAGGCGGGTTGAGCGATTTGTGGGATGCTGTGAGAAGCAGCAGGGGAATCCATTAAAGCTCCAAACCGAATGCCACCTCTTGAACCACCGACTGGACCTCCATTGGGGACATAACCTGCAGGACCATTTGCGCTAATTGTAACCGAACTCTTGCGGCTGTGGTCAGTCGAACCACCATTAATTGCAGCATTGCTATGGGCGATAGCAGGTGCAGAAACTGCCGGTACAGCGGGAGGAATCGAAGCTCTACCGTTTACCGGAGAGATAGAGGATGATTTTCCATGTTGCTGTACCGGCGCAGAACCTCCGACAGCCACGGCGGGTGATGGAGTCGAGGAGCTCGTCGCAATAGGTGGCGACGAGACTGCCTTCTTTGCGGTAGAAGCGTACGACTGGGTCGACTGCGACGCGCTAGTGGTGTTTGAGGCCTGGCTTTGGGTTTGAGATTGTTGAGGAACGGAAGTCATAGGGTGAACTGTTTGTCGAAGGTGACCTCGTATCTTTTCGTGAGAAGGGATTTTAATTATTTTGTATGACGTTATCGCGAGAGAAGTGGATGACAGGTAGTATTCCTTCGCAGATGGTCGATGTTTGAATTAGAATCGAAATCTATTAACAAGAGAAAGATTCTTGTCGAATTAAATCGATTAAAAAAGGTTGAGTGAAGAGAGGATTTGTGGTTATGTTTCTTCCTGAGTTGGCAGAAATTAATCGCTCTCAAAAAAAAGTGCGAATATCTGGAGATTCGCCCTCTCTTTTCGTGTGGGTGAAAATGGATGGGAGAATTTGTATCTGTTACAGCTTTTTAATAACTATAACGGTACAAATCTGGAGAAAAATCGATACTTTATGAGAAAAGTAATCGAGTAGACTATTCCTGCTGCAATCGTTCTTCTACAGAATAGAAGATATGCTGCTGGGATAGAATTTTTCGGTATTTGGGAGGTATTTTCAAGTTGTCTTGAAATTGTTGGTGGGTGGTAGAAAAAAATGTTTCGAGAGAAATCCTGATATCTTTGATGGTGGCTCGGCTAGTAGCAAATGCTCAAGTTTGCAGTATTTATACCTCGAATTTAAGGCCAATACAAATAAATAATATAAAACTAAAATAAACCAATCCAGACAAATATATTATAATTACTGTCTAATACTGTCTAATACTGTTCCCCCCAGAGGTTTGTTACTACGGCTTTGTTTGTACTGTACGGATTAATTCATTACAGTATCTTCTTCCTAGATGAACTTGAGTGTAGGTCTAGCCAACAGAATCCCCAGAAATTGAAGACAGTATTGACTGAAGGAATTCGTTTGTTGTTTTACTTTGAATCCTTGATGGAATTATATTATATTCTTATATCTTTCTATGTAGAGATAGATTACGATTGTACTGACTTCTACAATGAAAGTACCAAATTATGTTAAAGAAGATTTGGAAGACAATGTGAAGTGGGAATAGGTATCTTCATTTCCATTGGTTGATGAATTGATTCTACTATCTACGTACATCGTACTAGATAGGTAGATCTGGGTTTGTCTCTTTGTGAACTCATTATAATGTTTCTCAAGTGAAGTAATCTTGGAAAAAGATTAATAATTCTATTTGTTCTGTTCTACATAATACCTAGAATGTAATAGCTATCTAGTAGTATACAGTACTTCGACTGAATTCCGTCTTGCTTTAAATATCATATGTACTATTCTTTCGTCAATACCTCCCTCTAGTATATCTGCTTACAAAATCAATTGAATGACGCTCCGCTGGTCCTCCGGAGGCCACTGCCGTGGGGGCAGACAAGGTATATGAAGAGGAATTGCTTTTATATCTTCAACATTTCGAGCGCAGCGAGCTATGGGGGTTAGGGGGCTTGCCCCCATCAATATACGAATATAATCTTTCAAGTAGTGGTTCAGATCATGAATTGATCTCCATCTCTGGGAGCATACATCTATATAATGTGCCGGTCTTCATTTAGCCATTAACCATTGGCCCCGTCAGTTAACACTCTTCTATACTGACTGTCAATATCATATCCGTGTCACTACTATCACAAAAAGGAACGAATCAAATTTTACTTTGTCATATGATAGATATTGTTCTTCCTTATTTCTTTTTCATTTCATAACTATAAAAGAAAATTGAGACTTGCTATGACTATGACTCGACCGACGCCAATCCAAGTCAAGATCTTTGAGGCTGGCACAGTTCCGGTGAGACTTTACATTTCATCATTGTATCAAATTCCACGAGCTGCAATTTCAAACACGCTAATTGTAGTTATGGATAACCAAGCCCTTGGGTAAGAGTTTAATTCTTGGGCTCTGGTGGCATGGCAAATAGCATATATGTGGTATCTCCATCCTTGATCTGACCTGACTTGCATTACCAGGAAGACTGTAAGATTACAAAGTACAGACTGGTAAGAAACTCTCTACCGCATTCAAAAGTATTTCTTACTTCTTCATACTTGTTACAGAGAATTATCCCCTATTTCAAACCCAATACTTATGCAGAAATGGCGATTTTACCTTCCAGCTGAACATTTTTGCATCTTCAAGATATCACCAACTCATCAGCTCTGATACCGGTACTCCACTCTCAAGCTCAAGTTCCAAGTCAAGCCATTAAAAGTCGATAAATACTAGTGGCACGATTCTGCACCTCGAGAACCAATAGATCCTTGATCTCAAAGTCTACAGCCATTGGAAGTTGGAACAGCCTTGAAGGAATACAACAACAGGGCATATGATAAATTTACGAGGTATCGGTATTGCCCGGTTCCTCACGTATTATTCGATCCGTCTTGATATCAAATTCTTGATTCAATGCTGCAGCACAAATAGACCTGTTCATCGGACGATGCAACATGATAGAATTTCTATCTAACTACCTCGAGACTATCTACCCAGAATCTCATGGCCAACCTCCGAAATTTGTACACATATATCACCCCAAAGAATTGGGAATTATTCGAGAATACATTAAAGGGGACACAGATCTCTTCAGCCTATTGCACTTTGCATTTATTACAGCTGAATATCCAAAAAATAAAGAGTTGTATTCCGACCCCCTTTACACCCAATTTTTGTTCGTCAAACATCCCTTAAACTCCCAATCGGGTAATATCTCAAAAACAAAATGCTAATATCAATATTCCATTCAATATGGATGATTACTACATTTTCTTCATCCCATTACCTTTCCTTGAATAGATACGGACATACGTGTCATTCATTTTCTTCATTCTCTTCTTAAGCAACCAATCCCATCACGCGCATTCAAATTTGAATTATCTTCAATACATCCATCCTATCACCACAAACTCCGCATCTAAACTCCATCAGCAAACATGAACCACCAACTACCTACAGAATTACAGCACAGCCGTAGCATGAGTTAAAGACACACAGTGACTCATTCTGAAATCCCTTAACGTTTCCCGTACCAACTCCTAATGGATGCCATCCTTTCCCCAAATCATGTCAGCACATCGCGCGACGAACTTGTACGATGTCTTTCGGTTCGCCGTTGATGGTTCGTCCGCTAAGCCTGCCTTCCTGCAAGTATGTACAGTAAGTATACCTACCTATACCTATGGAGACTTATAGCAGTTCTACATGCATACTTGCTTGGACATACCGTACATTGCCTATCCGTTCGTCTATTCATATTCATTATACCGTACGTACGTACATCTTGGATATATGCAATACATACTGCGCGAGGGAACCAGCAAACGATTGAATGAACGGATTTAGATACGAGTTTGTATTTACATAGGAGTCTTATATGATATGATTTGCTGTTTATATCTTTTGATTTTAGATATTTACTAGGTAGGTTGGTACGGTAGGCAGACAAAAAGGTATGTACAGTAGTTCCATGACAAAATCGCCACCCCAGAACTTCCCCCCTTCGTCAACTCTCCCTCCGGATTTCCGTGTTAGATCCAACTTAACTTCCCGAGAACCTTTTGTGAATTCTCTGTTTCCCGCATCATGACGCTTGGATCATTAATGGGCTGTGACTCTAAAATTGTCACGTGTAAGGTTTATCATACTTGTGTAACCAATCAGGAGAGGATAATAACTTTGTATAGTGTAATGACATTTTGCATGTGATTTTGATCGACCTTTTGTCGAGTTTTCAAGGCGGTGAGGAGAGAAAGTGTGGGTTTTTGGTTTTAGTAATAAGGTTGCTGACTGATTTCTCATTTACATCAATATCAATATCAATATCAATCAATATGAACATGGTGATTCGAATTCATCCCTTTATCAAAAATATGCTCTCTCGACTGCTTATTATCCAGCAGTTCTCCCGTGTTCTCTTTATCTCCGTTCTATCTACAGCATGACGTACGATGGACAGTTTGCACTGGTATGGTATGGTGATGCTATCTATCTATCTATCTATCTATCTATCTATCTATCTATCTATCTATCTATCTAACCAACCTTCCTACTTACCCCGCCGCAATCAAATAGCTCGACTCCACTCCAAGAAGCTATCTCAATCCAATTTGTCATCGTCTATTATGTGGGACGCACCAAAAGAAATCCAATCCAATCCAATCCAAACTAAACTACAGTAATCATTATGGCATTTTTGGGAGGAAACCAGCTCGAGACCAGTTCATGCCAATTGTAACTATGTATTCTCTAGTAGGTGGTTTTGTTGCTAAACCCAACTAAAACAATCGTGGAATTTGTGTGCGAATCAAATGCCTCCGCTTTTTCTTTTCTCGAATCCAAAGAATAAGAAATAATCAATAAAGAATCGAGGAAAAAAATAACGAAGGGTTCCTGCCCTTATCCCGTGATTGATTCTGCAAAAATAACACGGGATTGGTATACTCTGTAGGTAAGCTTCCAGAGCGAATCATCCATTGGGAGATGAGATGAGACTAGATATGTACGATGTGCGATTTATGAGTTGGTGAGGTGGCAGTTGTTTTGACGTCCGCTTTTGAGATGGTGGGGTGGGGAATGGGGTTGTGCGGGTTTGCTGGTTTGGGAGAGGGGATGGGGAGGGAGGGGATTGGTGGGAGGGAGGGTTAAGTTAAGGAAGGATAGTGATAAGGAAGGATTGGGATTGGGGATGAAGAGGAGAATATCGGCGGGAGGGTAGAGCGGCCCGAATGTGGATTCGTTACGGGTTGGGTGGTTGAGGGTTGGTGGTGTGGGTTGGCATTGGGATTGGGATGGGTAAGTGGAGTGGGGGAGGGTAAGGGCAAGTGCCCTGATTTGAGTTGGTTTTGTTGAGGGGTTGAATTGGATTTGGGGGGCTGGGCCTTTGGGTGTTTGGATGGAGGGGTTGATGTGGAGTGGTATTGGTGGGGTGGGGTGAGATGAGAATGCTCCCGGTGAGTACCTTGGTATGCTTAATGAATTAATCTCTGGTATGTAAGTTGGGTAGGTAGGTTTGAAAATTCAAATGTTTGATATGTTCATGATGTTGTGTATGCTGATTGAAAGGTTTAACTGGAAGTGGGAACTGGAATAAGAAAGGTTTTTACATTGATGCCTTTGAATATTAGGTTGTGTTCATTCCATTATATCTATCAAAGTGTCCAAGTTTTAGTAAACTTCTTGATATGTCTGGTTATCGGAGTTCATTCATTGTCCATGTATATATATTCATCGCCTTACTTCAAGCGAAAATCTAAGAACCGTCATTTCTGATAATTTCTGTTTTGCGATGGCCCCAGTATTTCTTACTTCCTTATGCATAATTAGCCTAAAGGGAAAATATTATCTCTTGGTACATTAATTATCAACTTGTATCGTTGGAATCAGCCACGAAATATTATTGTTAGATGTAAATTGCCAATTCCTTAATATCTGGGGCATTCTCACGGAGCGAGATCTCTCAGTCGGCTGTTTGACGGAGAGTGACTCGGGTAATTAATTTATGTGTATCGTGTGGACCGTGATGCAAGAGATTGTTAGATACAAGACCGCAAAGAGAGAGAGAGAGAGAGAGATTATTGAAAGTAAGAGTTGTAGTAGCTGCGAAGAAAGCGGCTTCATTTGGGGTGGGATTACAAATACAGTTCCCTGGGACTGCAGCCCGAGTATGCTGTTCCATCTTTGAAGCAAGATACTCGTACATCCTCGCACCGTAGGACATCAAATGCGCAGTATCCTCGTGAATATAGGAATGTCGCGGTCACGGCGATGAGCGAGATGGAGGACGCTCTGGGCACGTACTGCAGGGCAATGAAGGACTTGAATACCGTCATCCGGCTCTGAGCAACATCGCGTACTCACACTTATGTAAACCTGCAGCTTACAGATCACTAGATCCGCAGTCTGCTTGTTAAGATGAATCACATCACAGTCAAGGGAGTAAACCGTATCGAGAGCTTTCTAACTCAGCACAGCAAGGCAAGAAAAACTCAAATACACTAATACATCCCGACTCGATACAATAGCGCGGGCTCATACTACAGCACGTCCTCGTAATATAGAACACCATATCCGTGATGTGACAATAATGCATATCGCCGTTGGCAGGGTGAGGCGAGAAAGAGATCTTCGAGAAGCGACCCAAACGGAACAGAATGCACGTCAAACACGAAGAGAGAAAACTCGAGACTTCGAAGCTGAAGCGAAACAGGTTCGGAAAGACAGAGCAAGGAAACGAGTTCAAGTCCAGCGATATACAGAATGACGATAAGAGGAAGCGTGAATCCAAGCTAAAGGTAGTGAACAAATCGCTCGCGACGCACCGGGATATGATGATGAAGATTTTTCAGACCAGGTAAATGAAAGGAAGTACAGCTCTAGAAAGATATCATCTAAATCCCCACCAAGGTCTTTTGCCAAACCCCTCATATAGCAGGGGATACTGGCCTGCTATCCCACACGATATAGGAAGGGTGTTATGGGGCAGTAAAGTTCCAACTTGGAGCTCAAGCAGTGCACCGGGAACGTCATTCAAAATTAGAGATTAAACCTCTATCTCGAGCGATACATCTAAGCAGTCATCTCGGGCTAGACACCATTTTTCTAACACTGGTCCTCATACAAACAAACGAGCTATGTACCATTTTGACAGGAATAAATGCTAGCCGAGGAACCGGAATGAAGGCGGAGGTCGAACAAATAGATTGCAGGGGGTTTATCTAGCTGCTCATGGTGTAATAGCCATGGAGCAAATAACCGATGCATACTGTAGTTGTGTTACCTATTTTCAATTACTTCGAGGGCTTTTCTTTTGTATGCATGGTGTTTGAGAGTGTACATGGGGCGGTTCGTGCAAAGAAGGGGGTATGGAGTAAGACTTTTGAAAATCGTTTTCAAGTCATCTTCGGCAACTGGAAATGGGGGTTTGGTATGACTTTCTTTGAGGTGATACAATATCAATCATGACTGTCAAGTGCGGACTCATATATATGATATTGATTGGATCATGACGAAATGGAGGCTTTTTTTCGTGCGAGAGTCACTCTAAAGTGCTCGAAGAGATGTGTTCAAAAGGATTCGCATTCCCAGGTTAGAAGTGCTTTTCTGCTTCTTCTTTACATTACCAATTAGAAACTTCCTACAATCTTTTACGTTCCCTTTTGAGCCTTTGAGCCGAATCAACAACAATCAAAAACCATCTCTTTCAGCATGCCCAACCACTCTCAAAACCCCAACAAATCCAGTGACCGCACCATGTACCACCACGGCACCACTGATTCCCAATACCACAATCCGCAACAACAACGACACCGCCAAACCCCACACAGCGAAGAAGAAAGAGAGGCGATCCGTCGAGCCGACGCAGCAAGAGAGCGCGAGAAATATCAACAACAGAAAACTCGGGAACGGGAATATGCGCAAGCTCGAGTTGATGGAAAGATTGATGATGGAAAAGCTGGCTGTCGAGAGCAGAAAAGCAGAGGAGGTGGTTATAGATGTAGATATAATACTCCGGGAGAAAATGGCGCGGGGAAAAGAGTGGGCTGGAAATAGATGTTTGAGGGAACGCGGAGAGTTGTGTGGGGGGGATTTTTATGCTGGGTGGGTTTATTGGTGTAGTAAGTATCTGCTTGGTGGAGTATGCTATATGAATGAGTTACTGATTTCTAACTCCTTGTAGGGTCTCTTATCAGGCGCGAAGAGGGTATCGTGGTATGTGGTGTTTGGTGAGACAATTTGGGGATTTCTTTAGTTCTTTAATTCTTTTGTCATACGTTTTTCGGGTTTGATGAAATTGGGATTCTGGTATGACTCTATTCGTAAAGTGGTACATATCAATGACTGCAAAATGCAGAGATGTTGGTTAACTCAACATATATCAGCTTCTTAGGTTCATAAGCAAGGATCTCGTAATTGGGAGTCACTTTTGGGGGGCGCGGAGGCATATGCTCAGAAGGATTCGGATTCCTGGATTGGAGGCTCTTTTCTGCTTACTTTTTTATATGGTCAATGCATGGTTTTCTTAAATACTGTACTTCTTTTGATCTTAAACTGAGTTACAATGATAATAATAATAAACACCCTTCCCCTCAAACAAAAAGATCTACAACTCTACATTCCAGCTCCCAGAAAAAATCCCATAATAAGTACGCACCGCAAACTACTCAAATATCGGGCTAGTCTACTCCATATCTACATCCCCCACAAACCTCAAATACTCTCTTACGCCATCCGCAATACGAGGGTCGTAGAGCTCACCATACCGTAAATCAAGAAAGAGCGACTCCAAACCTCATACTCGCGGCTCCCAGCACCGCTATAGAGCCGACTCCAAGCTCAAGCTCAAGCTCAAGTCCGCCGATAACGATACTTGAAAGACTGTCTCTGCGTGCCCGGTCATATCCGTTTGTTAATATGTGTGTATATGTATATGGCAAGCTTCCACATCGCTGTTCGTTCGGAACGCGGATCAGATTCATAGGGGAATCTGGCACAGAAAAGGCGAGAAGAAGTTGCTAGATTAAATAGGTGGTTCAAGATGAAGAGCGAAAAAAGAAAGCTTAAGAGAAGAGAACAAAAGGTAAAGAATGAACGTAAAAACTAGTCGAAGTCAGCACCCTAGGACTTTCGAAAACGAATACAGCGGGATCTTAATGGGCTGCCTGGTAAATGGTAGTCGTGGACTAGTGACGCTTCTGATGGAAGGTCTCGGGGTTCGCGTGAATATTGAGAATGAGTTGGGTATGGGGAGTAATCTGCTTTTCTTTGAAAATGGGTTTTGAAGAGTTTCGGGTCGTAAGAACTACGGATAAGGATTGCAGATGTATACAAACATTGCGATTCTTGATAGGCTACGAGATTTTGTTTTTGAATTATATAGAAACATACAAATAAGCCCGAGCTAGCCGTCAGTTATACAGAAATGTAGTATAGAACACCACTCGTCCTCGCGTAATTTTGTGTCACTTTTTTCGTCTAGCTATAGCTCAGTGTCTGAGCGTCTGTAAACCCGCCTCGCTCAGCTTTAGAACGAAGTGTATAAGATCAAATGCAAAGTCTTGGCATGTGTTGACGGATTCATGCTAGGATGTTTCTGTAATCAAAGGAGATATACTGATCCGTCTTTGGAGTTGTATACGATATATCAGCTGTGTGCCTTATTTTGGTAAGGCGTATTGACTTTTCTATTATGTATTTCGATATGTAATATTGAATACTATAGTATTGGTGTGATTGAGGTTATTATTTAATATTCTAAATTATCCATAGGATATGGAGATACTAAAAGTTATTGAAATTTATTGAATCTCTTCAGCTTTCTTAGAGAATGTGGTTGAAACTGTTGTGAATTGATAAGATTTCAGTATATCACTAGTATGATACAATATTGCTTCAATATCATAGTAAATAATCTCGTTTTTATGTAAACTAATGTGATATAGAGAGCTTCAATATTAGTCACTATAATACTAACTCATATTACTCCAACCACTAGTAATGATTGAATCATTGTGGAATTCTTGTTATTACCTAGGAGTCACTTAAAATCTAGAGCGGGCTATAGGAAACAAGGCTCGCTGCTTTTGAGTTCCTTCTCTTTCTCTTCGCGTAAACAATACAAATCTATCTCAAGACCTCGTATGAGCTTTTAAACGTGTGAATTGAAAACTATAATTGTAAAATAAAATAAATAAAATATTATCAAGAAATAACCGTTATTACATACTTACATTTCAAAATGGCATACAACAACAACCGAATTAACCGTAACCAGCCCCAATACTTCGATGACCAGACGTCCCGAGGCACTGGAACTTCATACCACTCTCCTTCATATGAGCAGTATGCAACCCAATACGCTACCCCGGCGTCGCCGACTGAAACAGCTTCCCAGTGGTCAGACACAGATTCCGCCACGAACTTGCCTGAAACAACAACATCTTCACGAAGAGAAGGAATAGAGAGACTTCTCCGTGAAGATACAGACAGAGATCGCCGTGGTTGGGAGAAATGGAAGCAATGGGCCAGTGAATAAGAACAAGAAGACAGAATAGCACATGAAGCTAAGGCCGAAGCTCAGAGTTCTTACCGAGAGGAAGATGGTGAGCAAAAGTGGGATGTTAGTAGACAGATATGTGAAGCTAATAGACAGTGGAAGCTTGATGCACAGGCACGAAAAGCTGAATGGGAGGCTGAGAAACAGAAGAAGGAAGCGGATAGAAGGAGATGGGAGGTTGCTCAACAAAGACGGGAAGCCGAAGCTGCTGAACAACAGAGACAAGAGGCTAAGAAGCAGAGAGAGGAAGTTCATGGGCGGGAGAGAGCACGTAGAGGGCTCTCAAGGAACGATCATCAGAGAAAGGAGCATGGCAGCAGAACTAAATATGTATCGGGATCACGTGGATATACCTACACGTATTTGACGGATGAAGAACTCGTTCGCATTGCAAAGGAAGATGAGAAGAAGAACAAGCGCAGATACTAGACTTTGCAGGTATAAAATTGGGCTGAGAGGTATATGGTAATTTATATCTACCAGGTCAACAGTGCTGACAGAGATTAGCATAATTGGGCTAGGCAGATCCTTTGAAAAGTCTTAGTTAGTTGGCGGACGATATAAATATTTGTGGATTTGAGAGTAGATTTGAGGATTGAAGAGGGATTGAAGAGGGAGTTTTATGAGTATTTTGAGGAATTTGACTACATTCAAATGCGCCAAATTCTTATCAAGTGAGTAAACATGTACTATGAAATTAGTCAGTGATGACATTTCAATCACCGGATAGATTGGAATTACAACAAGTAGTGAGTATGAAAATAAAACCTCATCATTAACTAACTGGCAGAATTGTTGCTCACCTTGGACTCACACATACAAAAAGTTGAGCTTATGCTTGTTGGTCACTTATCCTCGGTAAAAATAGGAGAGACTCAACATCTCATTTGACGCGGCCAATCTTGAATTCTACCTCGACTTTCTTTCGAACGTGATTCCCTTCCTAAGATAATATCATCAATGACTATGTAGTACAGATCCAGTCACTCATAGAATAATTCTGGAGTCATTAAGGATTATGTTTTTGATTCATAAAGAGACTTTTTGTACTGTCTTGGAGCCAGTATGGATGGGTACCTATTCGTGTTAAAAGTATCGGGCTCCACTAGGCTCAGTGTTCTCTTTTTCTTTTCTTTATATCGACAACACACATCTGCTTACCAAAATTTAAATCATTTACATATTTTTTGATAATACACTACTCAACATCAAACAGCCATGCCTCTTCAGAAGTGGCCGGAAGAAAAGTATCCTGGTTGCGATGTAGATTTGCCAAAATGCTTTATCTGTGTAGTAAAGTATTGGATCTATCTTTGTGGGTGTATCAGTTACACCTGCCCTAGTGTTCCCGATATTAAGTTAAGGGGTACCTGCATGACATGTTATCCGTACCAACCCGTCGACAAACAACCGGAGCCGACTACAATTCCAAAGATTGAGTGCGATGTAGAACTGACTACTTGTGGGAAAGACAAATGTGTGGAGACCTACAAGCTTCCAGAGTGCCCAGAATGCGTAAGTGAGATCATCATCTATGAATGTGCTCACTTGGAGGTCAGGAAATCGCCACTATGCGAGGGGTGCCGTCCTAACAGAAGTACCCGTCCCAGAAGTCGACCGCAGCTACGACTTACCCCTCACAATGAAACCGTGAATGGCGGTGAGGTCTGTGAGGATTATTTGGAACACGAAAGACGTCGAGAAAAGCGAAAGAAGTCGGTATCCCAGAAAAGAGGTGGTGTTATTCAGCTAGACCGGCAGCGGGATGCTTTTTATGACGAGCTCAAAAGAAAAGAAAGGCTCGAAAAAGAAGAAGAAAGAGCTGAAAGAAAAGAATCGGCTAAGTGGAGGGCTTCTAGAAAGTCCGATGAGCATCAAACTGAGCATGGCAGCCAACCAAAGCAGAAATACTCCAATACCGGTTATCGGAGTCCGAGTATGGCATCAACTGAGGAACCAGTATATTTTGTAGCCGAACCCCCACAATCACAGAGCTACGAACAACTAGCTCCTGATTATCCCAACATCCCGGACGCTACTTATCGGAGACCAACGGTGTCAATACCACAAGAACCAACACCGCCGCCATATCTTGGCCAAGAATATACATGTGCACGAGAATTTGAGCCGGAGCCCCAATACACTCCTACACCGGTGATGACACCGACTTACGAGTCTGCACCATCACCCTATAGAGACCACGAATATGCCTGGGGATATCCACAAGAACAGCAGAGTCCCCAATATGTCTCCGCCCCCGGCTATGTGATGCCACGAATTTGGGGACCATCACCACCACCATTGATAATAGACGATGATTCGCAAGGATATGCAGATTGGCAGAACGAACAACGGGAACAAGCCGATTATAGGGCGGCAGAGAGACGAAGTGCCGAGAAAGCTGATCGTTATGAAAAAACCTTGCCCCCAGAAACTTCTCGCCCGAAAAAGCATAGATCTTCGAAGCGTGTTTCAAAACGCCATGGCAAATAGTTGTCAAGAGAATAAAATTCACTTAGACGAGGTCTAAATGGACTGTAAACTGCTGCTTGTGGAAGATGTTTCTTAGTAAGTTCCTTGATGACCTTATATGCTCTAGAAGAGTATTACTGACTTACAGCCACTGTCAAAGTTTCGCTTAAAGAGAGATGACTCCACACGAGGAGATCTCTAACCATACTATGAGTCTTTACTACACAGTCATGATATGGTATTAACTGAATCATTATGGAAATTGTTTCTTTTAATCTGGGAGTCACTTGGGGTCTGGAGAGAGGCTTATATGGGTCGAGGCCCGCTGGGTTGGGATTTCTTTTCTTCTTCTTTACTGTATCAACAATAAAATTTTACATTCCTTGCTTTGAAGCGTTACACCTTTAGAAAACAATCCATCTATTTCAAGCACACACTTTTGGCACATTACATCATGTCAGAAGGACCTCCACATAGGTGGGTCGACCATGCCTCCTCCTTTGAATATGACAGAGC
Source organism: Sclerotinia spermophila (assembly GCA_038090695.1). Lineage (NCBI taxonomy): Eukaryota > Fungi > Ascomycota > Leotiomycetes > Helotiales > Sclerotiniaceae > Sclerotinia > Sclerotinia spermophila. Next base: position 46,932 of record JBBMOJ010000051.1, read on the forward strand.
CTGTATCTCCGTCCCACGTAATGTAGGCCTACCAAGATGCAAAGATTGCATCATACACTACGAGTTCTATGTCTGCGGATGTCACAAGGTGTATTGCCCTATATGGGCAGCGAACGAGACGAGCTGCTCAACATGCATTCCATCCGAATATAGATTTGGACAACCAGAACCAACTGCAATACCAAGAATATCTACTAATCTGAAAGCTCTACCTTGTGGAAAACCTGATTGTGTCAGGCGTTGTGAGAAGGTGTGTCAAAACACAGGGGCGAGCGGACGGGGCGAGCGGACCGTGCAAGACCACGGTTTTTCTTTACGCGTGTGGGGACATCAAAATAGACCGTCCTCATTTGTGTATATGGTGCAATAGTACGTATGCTCATACTCGGCCGCAATTCAAGTCGAAGATCTTTAAAAAGGCTTCCACCGTCTGCGCCAACTATGCCCAACACGAACAAGTTCGGGGAGAGCGAGAACATAGCAGGCAGCGGGGGGCTCATGAGAGGGTTCCGCTTCCGAGAGATGTGGAAGAGAAACGCTTACATCCAAAACACGGTCAGCGGAAGAGACGTGCCCCCCAAGAATATGAGTAAGATAAATATCCCAAAAATGAAAATGGCGGAGCTAACAGCATTCAGAGAATCGTATAAATCTAGAGAATCTCAACCATCTACATCCGCATCAACATCATCAGGACCTCACGGATCCTCACGTAGACATGGAAAATCAGCTCTGCCACGAGATCCTAGTCCCGGTTCCAGTTAAGCTTGGCAAATCCTAGAATCGAGTTTACCAGCATCGCATGATATCAATAGCCACCAAAATCGCAAACTCGGGGAGCATGTGTCCTGAATTTGGGAATTTAACTTGCTGGGAAACCTACTCGGTGAGTTACTCTAATCCAGATATTTGATCGACCGTATTGCTAGAGACTGATCTGGAGATACCCGCAGGTGTCCCTATCTACGAGACTGCGAACCATCTGTCCGTTTGTGCGGTCGAGCCATATAGTATGAGTTCCCACTAACAACACTCGATAACTGTTTCCTTATTTATTATCCTTGGGGGAAATTTTACCACATTATTAATATGGGAGGGCACCTAATTTGTATCAATATTATCTTCCTATTTATGTTCGTTTTCTTGGGAGGAGTTTCCTTACTTTTTGCTTCTTTATGAAAGGCCTAATTTCGTTTTCTCTGGAGGATTTTTGGTAATGCCGTGTTCTAGAGCGGAGGTGATACACATTTCATTTGTCATTAGAATCATTCTCTTGGGGAGAATTCGGATAGCAGGCTATTTTAGAATAGATGTCAAACTGCATCGTTGTTTGATTCAACCCAATGGTCCTCGTGTGTGTTGAGGGGTGATACAGCAGTACATTTTCGTAGTGTCAGTTTTTGCTGCCTCTACTTCTAATCGTTAGCTTATTAAATATCCTCCTACCCTTTTTCTACACACCCTTCATTACTTTTTGCATATACAGGACGGATCCAAAGTACATCTTCGACAAGGACAGTCTAGAATAAGTTAGCTCAATATGATGAATGAGATTCTTTGTTATAGTGGAACATAAAAAAGGAGGGAGTAATGATCAAACTGACTGAATTATTTATGGTAGAGAGTTGCTACCACGCCATGCTTTTACATCCTACTAATCAAGGGAAAGAAACCTCATGAGGCAAACCAAGATGTGTACATTCCCTAACCCGAATCAACCCCCGCTAAAAGCTACCCCCAAGTCTGAAGCTTACTCCCCTTTCCCTCTCCATGATACTTTTCATAAAGAAAATTTGCCCCTACAACCGTCAAATTCTCCTTCCTAGCCCATTCTCTAATCCCACTCCCCGGCTCTTCAAAACCCCAATGTTTCCTCTCCTCCGGTTCCTTCAAATCCACATTGTCTCCTTCCAGTAACACAAAAACATATCTATGTTTTCCTGTTCCCTTAGGTGGTGCTGGTGCTTTATCTATTTCTTCTAGTCAGCATACCCTATCCTCCTTCACTAAATTTCTTCTCCCTCTCACACTTCTCTCCCATATAAAAAGCAAAAGGTTAAAAAAGGAAAGAAACTCACAATCAATAACTCCCACTTCCTCCAACTCACTTCCCTCCCACTCCCCACTGATCCCTTCCTTCCCAATTACAGCCTCAGGAATCCTCGCAATCCAATGACACATCTCAGACATACTATCATCGTCCCTCGAAGGTGCATCTGGATCTGTGAGGATAATCGTCAAACCACCTTGAACATGATATTTCCCAGGACAGAAAACTTGGATCGAGGGTGCGGATTGAGTTTGCGAGGGGAGGAGCTTGTTGCCCAGTTTTACTTTCTTTGGGGAAGATGAGGAAGAAGAAGAGGGGGAATAAGAGGGAAGTAGATAACAGGTTGGGATAAAGGGATCGAGGACATCGGGGATGATGGATGATTTGTTGAGACTGGTCACCAGAGTGTTAGTCAGCATAGTGACAATTTTATATCGGGTTGAGGACGACAGGTACGGACCTTTTTTGAATTTTTTTGAAGGATTTAAATTTATCGGCACGCAGTTCATCAGATCCAGAGATATCATAATTGTACGATTCTGGAGATAAAACAAGGGCGGAGCCAAGCTCGATGAGAGCTGGTATTAGAAGAAGCGTGAGGGACGTGAATAATTGCATTTTAGTTAGATAAGTTGAATTAAGTTTCTGCTCGCAAATACGATCGTTTCAATGAACGAGTTGGAAGAAGTTGACACTGTCAATTATACTTCTTTATATCAACATCTGACGCTGTGACACCCATCTGGCTGGGCAGACGTTGCCGATGACGTCGACCTGCTCAAATGCGAGGGGTAATCACGTGAAAACTCTCCAAATGGTAATCACGACGGTGATTCAAGAATTAGTCTCACTAGTAAGGAGCCCTTCGTGATGTATACGAAAAGAATTTTGATGGACTTCTACATTGAGGAGTTTCGGGGGGGAATGTTAAAAGCCACAGCATATTGTATTCTGGTTCCTGCTGGTAGCGGATCCTGTCCATGGCGAGGGGAAAACTGCAGATTCCATCCAAATCGCCTTCTTGAATTTCCAAGACTGGATTGACTGGCAGATTGGTAGCTGCGTAAATCATTTGATATTAGTAGAATCGAGTTATTCTCAAGTCAAATATATGCAATGGAAGGGAAGTTTCAAGAGGCAAGATAACTCATAATGGGTGGGGGTAGAATAAAATTGTCGTGAATTATTTACTTGATCAAAGCCGTTGTATATAAACAGCTTCGGTACCTCTAAAGTTTTAAACGATCTTTCAAAGTCGATCCCCGTATTACGCCAATCATCCATGAATCATACATATCTCGAGGCGCATTACATCATCATTTATGAGATTTCCTTAACACGACATTTCCATCCGGAGCCAGCCTCAAGTAATGGAAGACTATTAATTGTTAGATGAGGCACAAAAACAGAAACATTGAAAAAAAAAAAAAACATACCTAGCACCAAGACACCATCCAAGCTCATTACCCTTGAGCTTTTTTGCAATCTTGACCTCTCTGTCGATTGGCATTTCATAACCAGTATGCAACAAAGCCATCATGAAGTTCAAATCAAGACACCATTCGGGTCTACCCCTCAACTCCTTTATGGCATCAGGGATACCAGTAAACATATCCCAGTGAGATTCGCCACCACAAACTTGGCTGGTAAGATCATGCATCTCTCGTAGAGTGAAGGATTCTGGCATTCCGAGAGGATCGGTACGGTCGAAGAAGTATGAAAAAGTGTAGACATCCTCATGCTGGAAGGTCTTTTCTAAAGAAGGTTGATGAACACCATTAAAGGAGCAAGGTGCAACTTTACATTCGGCTTCCTTATACAACATCTTTTCTGCGAGTTTGCGGCATTGAGCTGGGGATGGGGAAGAAGGGCCCTTCATGATGAATTGATTCTTCTCACCCAACTTAGCGCGAAGAGGATTTTTCTCGTCAAATGCAATATCGACTGAACGGTTCATGCCTGGTGCAATACAAGGATTAATGATTGGCGATGCGGTCCAGGAGAGGTCTGAAGGATTTGCTGCGTGAATATCATCGATGAGAGTCTTGTGAATCGTTTCACGGGCTGCCATCAGACCATATCCCAAGTGAGAATGCTGGTAAAGCTCGAAATCCCTCCCGCCAAATGTAAGCTTGTATTTATGGTCACCTTCGGCCATCTTCTCGGGTAGTTTGAACTTTGGTTCAAAGACAACTTGGGTCGAACCTCCACCAAGATCGAAAACTGCTGCAGTATCTCCAGGGGCCGGGCCTCCAATGTTACCGAGTAAAAAGTTGGTTGTGATCCAAGCGTAGACACCCTCATCAGTACCATCCATAACCTGGACTCCACCCTTTTCATCGGATACAACAGCGAAAGGATAGACAGTCTCCAATCTAGTACGAACAGCCTTGAGGATATTGTTGCTCAATTCCGGGCCAAGTTTTCTCAAACCAGCAGTAGCTTTAACAGCCACAGGAGTACAAGACTTGAGTGCATCAGGAACAGTTTTCACTGCAACATCCATAAGCATATCAAGACTCTTTGCAGCGCCTTCGGCATCGGCTCCATAAGAACTCAATCCAGAGCCGCCATCTTTCTTTTCAGTCATTTTGAATTCCTCAGACTCCAACTCTGGTGTTGGACCGCAGTTATTAAATTTATATACGTGAACCCGAGAACCGGTACTGCCAGCATCAATCATGATGGCATATTGAACAATTGGCTTTGACTTGCTATAGGATTTCGAGCACTTCGTTGTCCCATATGTCGAATCGGATGGAGATTGTCCATTATTACCACTCTTAATTGTATCGACAGCACCTCCAACTATTTATGTTAGAAAATGAAATATTGAGATTTGTCAATGTGGCATACCAGTGCTTGATACCTCCGTACCACTTGGGGACAGATAATAGAACAAGAAGACTACGAAAAGCAGGATTCCTCCTGTCTTCAAGTATCTCGACCGCTGACTTTGGGTCATTCTCGCGTTCCTTGATTTCTCCAGTTTGGAAGCGGCGCTTTCGTTTGCGCCTGTATTACTGTATCTTGCGAGTTTCTCGTGAGGGTCGTGTAATGTACTCTTCGATGGGAGAGAGACAGAAGGACGTGGCATCTGCGAAAGAGCGACTAGGAACGACAAGTAGAACTAACCACCTTGGACTAATTACCAACTCAAGCCAAGTAAATATAAAGTAAAAGAAAGCGAGTGAAAAGTGTGGTAATAGAAAGGATTGGTGAAGTTCCAGATCCTATAATTCAGGTAGATTTTTAGGGAAGGAGCAAGACCAAAGCTGTTCTTTTTTTGATTTCATAAGAATAACTTTATGGGAGGGCAAAAAGAGAAATAGGAGAACGATTTACCTTTTACCCTTGCATTGAATGTGAGTACTGTGGCTAAATTTGGGATTGCGGTGATGAATGATTGGTTGACATGTTGTTGATCAGAGTAAGGGACTTGTGCAGGTGTGGAAATATCAAAGGCTTATTATTAATGATAAAGATTTTCATTTGAGTTTTGAGCTTATCGAGAGAGGCATGATGCGGAAACTTGCTTAGTAATCTGATAAACACTCGGGGCACTCCCATTGATTGTGGGGTCTCTATATCAGCGTGATAATTACACCCTTCGACCGAGTTTCCGAAACATCGTCAGCTCGAAGTTGCCTTCGGTGATAATAAGCCTTATTCATTCATGTCTTTCATTCATAGAATGATATAGAACAGATTTCATACCCTATATGAAATTGTTCATGATGCTACCTCAATAAATACCCTAAGTTTGGTTTCTTTTGCTTCTCTCTTTCCTGAATCATTTCCTCTTTCTCTTTCTCTCTCTGCTACTAATCTGTGCATATCCTCTTCTTACCCCATCACAGTCAACAACCACAGCAACAGAATAATGAACGTTCAGCTATATATCTATGATCTGTCGAAGGGCCTAGCGCGCAATTTCTCAGGAGCTTTCTTGGGAGTTCAAATTGACGCTGTTTACCATACCTCTGTCGTTTTCGAGGGTATAGAATATACTTACGATGGAGGGGTCAAAACTGTCAAGCCTGGCGAAACTCACCTGGGCAAACCATTGCAGATTCTAGAGTTAGGGAAGACAGATCTACCTATGGATGTGATTCTGGAATATCTTGATTCTTTGAAAGAAATCTACACCTTTGAGGTGAAATCTCCTGTGACACTGAACGTCCGGTCATAAGCTAATTGCATGCAGGCGTATGATCTCTGGAAACATAATTGTAATAACTTCTCGAATGATTTTGCTACCTTTCTGGTTGGGCAGGGAATTCCAGAGTATATTACGAACCTCCCAGAAACCGTTCTCAACACTCCTTTTGGCAGAATGCTACAACCGCATTTCGATAACTACGTTACTTTGAGTAGTATGAATAATGGAGGTCTTCTGGGTATTCAAAATACGGAGGATCCGCAGAATCAAGCATCGATGTCGCAAGTTCAGCATGCTCAGACCTCTACTGAATTGAACAATCTATTGAACCTAGCCAGGAAGAAATGCGCAGTCATTTTCTTTACCTCTCATAATTGCGCTCCTTGCAAACCTCTATATCCTGTATTTGAGCAACTTGCAAAGGATGCAGGACGCAAAGCCATACTCATAATAGTTGATATTGCCCGGTCATATGAGATTGCCACAAAATATGGTGTTACCACAACGCCGTCATTCGCGACCTATATGCGAGGCGAGGAAGATCAACGTTGGGCGGGAGCAGATGTAGCGTCCCTACAACGAAATGTAGGACTTCTAGTACAAATGACGTTCCCGCCTCATGCACATGAGTCTCTACGTTTACCAGCGCTTCGTGCGCCAAATTTGTTGCCAGTCATTTATACTAAAGTTCCGCCTCTTGAAAAACTCAAAGCAAAGATGGGACCGGCTGCTGATATTCCAGCAGTCAAAGGAGTTCTCCACTTTGTGTCAGAGGGACAATCAAAGCCCGCAGCACAGACTCATCTCCCGGATCTAGACGCCTTCAGTTGGTTTTTACGAGAAGCTCCTTCTAAATTACCTATTGAAGTTATGTTCACAATCGTTGATGTCCTTCGATGTGCTCTTGTGGACCCCAGGCTTAGTGGTTACTATGCCGAGGAAAATAACCACAAAACTATCGCTCCACTATTCACACATATCAATAGTCTTAAAGACTGCCCCTATTCACTACGTTTAGTCGCACTTCAAGCGGGCTGCAATTTGTTCACAAGTCCCTTGTACCCTCAACACATTCTCGGCTGTCCGACCCTTACCAACCCGCTTGTTCAACTAATCACAACCTCGCTGCTCGATGATACACACCATAACGTTCGTGTCGCAGCGGCAAGTCTTGCTTTCAATATGGCATTTGCAAATTCTAGTCTTCGCATAGAGGACCATAAAGAAGTATTACCAGAGAGCGAACAAATAGAACTCGCTGCATCTTTACTAGAAGCTATACAAGAAGAAAAAGAATCCCCGGAAGCATTGAAGGGGTTTTTATTGGCGTTTGGACACTTGGTATTTGGAAGCCCGAAATATGGGGAGCTGGTGGACTTATTGAAGAGTATGGATGCTCAGAGAACTATCCTGGACAAAGCAAAGTCGTTTCCTAAGGAAACCTTGATTAAGGAGATTGGACAGGAGTTACTGGGGAAGGGCTTGGAATAAATGTGCTGGCGTAAATGCTTGGTGTCAATGGGCAATAAGTTGAATAATATACCGCTTTTTCCAAACTTGCAAGCTAGGAGTCATGTGTGTATTCGTTTGTGACGTTTTCCTGCAACACTGGCAAGGAAGTGGAAAGCTACTAAGTTTAGTTCAAGGATGGATACTCTATTCCGTAGACACGGGTCATAGCCTCTTGTCGATTCGGATCATATTGTGTAGTGTACGTTTTGAAACGCAGATATCCACAGAGATGTTCACAAAATATTGATATGTCAGATTAGATGGCATTTCGATTTACCCACCAAGCAAGCTACACTCCAGAGATCATCTCCCACAATTGTCTCTCTTTTCATTGCTATCTTTTTCTTGTCCCAACTTCAAATTTACGTGATTCCGTTATCGAATTTGGATATTAATATCTTTACTAATTATCTTTACCTGTTGATGGTATTACTTCTGGCTTCTTTCTTTATGACCATACTAGATATTGGATGTCTATTAAATTAATACTTATCTCATCATACTCACTTAATAAAATGCATTATACTGCCGTCTCTCTCCCTTCTCTGCCTTCACTTAATAATACTTGGCGACTTCATTCCACTTCACTTCACTTCACCTCTGCACTTCACCACTTCACTTCACCTCTGCACTTCATCTCTGCACTTCATCTCCAAATATTCACAGAAGGAAAACCAATCTTTCACCTTAAAGGAGAACTCAGAGTTCTCATCTTACACTTAGTTTCAACTTCAAGTCATTTTCATTTTCTTCGTAGGTGTTTGTTTGTTTATTTATTATTTACTTACTCAGTTTATCAATTAGCTTTTGTTTACAGTACAGTTTGGCGTGCTTTTTGGAAATCAGAAATTTCAGGTTCGATTTGCGAGGTATTATTAGACAAGGCTGAAGTTTTTGAGATGGGGGTTTGTTTTTGGGGACCCAGGGAGTGAAGTGAAGTGTTGATTTTGAAGGAAGCTTGGGGGATATGAGAGAGATAGGAGAGAAATGGGGTGGAGGAAAGGAAAAAGATGATTCATGGATGAGGGAATGTAAAACAGGGATAGATTCAAATTTCTTATGGCGGAGTGAAGTGCGGTGGATGAAAGGGTAGTAAATGTTCCTACGATCATGGGCTGCTAAGCTGCAAGGGATGAAGCTTAGACGGCTATTTCGTCTTCGACAGTTTTCCTTTATGCTAAATATTTAGAAGCAGAGATGCAATAAACAGCTATTAAATGTAAATAATTGATTATCAATATTTGAAAGTTATTCCTTAACATATAGAAATACCAGAAACCGCCGAATGTAAAACATGATGAGCGGGATTAGTAATGTTCATCGCTTATTGTGGTAGAATTTCGCTTATAATTTTGGTGCACGGAGGGGTCGGGGAGAAGCATCGTGCATTTGATATTTGAATTGTAGTGAACGTACAAATATATGGAATGGCATTGCAGTAGTTGGGTAAAATTCTCGGGCAAGCTTGGTACTGTATTGGAAACTCTGGGAAATGCTGCTCATTGGATTTTGCTTCTATGAGCATGTAATCGGGATGATGTATCTTGGAGGACATTCTTTTGGTTCCCTGAATCCCGTTCCACGACCACTGTTTGTATAGGATAGAATGAGGAATATCTGGAAATGTGGAAGAAGCTGGTTCTTGTAGATTAGTGAACGATTGACATTAGAAATGCTTGGAGGAGAAGAGAAGTCTGAATGAGTGAGCCAACATTGGACGAGACATTGGAAATGGAATTAGAGGCTAGGTAGGCTGTCTATAAAAATGGATTGACTCTTTATCATGCAACGTGTGTCGCTGTATCTTGTAGTCTTTTAGAGTGGGATATACATACGTTCGATAGTCGTGGTACTTGAAGACAAGGCACATGGACAAAGAAGTAACTTCCGTTAACACTCCGGAAGAATCGTCAAAGAACCCTGCATCTTTTGTTTCTGTGGATGATCTCAATTGCTATAGAGTCCAAGGGGATTTGACTGGCGACCATGGAAGTACATTGAGCGCAATCTCCTGTTATCTATACAATGCCCGACCCTGCCATTCTCCATGCTGCTGATTCGGAGTTTGCAGACGAGGTCCGAACGAAGGTAGAAAAGAGTTGGCTACAATGCGGACACGGAAAGGAAAGGCAGTTGTAAATATCGACTTCAATCTGCGAAGTTGTAGTGTAATTCCAGAAGAGAAAGTTTGCTTGTATTACCACATAGTGGTGGCTGCAGAGCTGCAGAGACGTCGATTCCTGTCCCTTGTATATCTTAGCAGAACGTGCTGAGTAAATGGTGGAATCTTGATGCTTCCAAAGTACTCACCTCGTCCCGTCGTCCTCCCAAATTCCTGCATGTACCCCCACCTCATTGCCTTCCGAGACCGCATCCTTTCTGAGCTTGTGCTCCGCATTCGGAACGTATAACGCACACAGAGGAAGAGGGCCTAAGAAGGTATAAGAAGGGAGGCTTGTATCTCCTGTTCTCTTAGCAACAACAAGTTCTCCATGGTCGAGACAACTCTACTTGGCTTCCTTTTCTCCTGATATGATCCAGCACGGCCACTTTGCCAGTAACGACCGACGGTTGCTATATCGACTAAAGGCTACTTGCTTCGAAGGTTTGCTACGGTTATGAGTATTGCATGGCTTGATAGCAGGCTGCTGTTACTTCCAGTAGATTTCCAGGGGAGGCCGAGAGCGGAGCAAGCTTGACAGAGGTGTCAAACTCTGCTAACCGCTACAAAATATCTCCCAACAAGGAACAAGATAAAAGTAGGCTAGCAGATTGCTTGAAGCTGCGAGCCTGCAACCGGCTACAAGGACTTGTTCTGCAACGAAACCAAGTTCTGGTAACGCTTGAACCACTTTCCCAGCCTGTGTCATGTAAGTATAAGCTGGCCTCTCTCTTCTCTTTACCTTTGCTTGCACTCTTATTGTATATGCGCCAGCCTGTCCTCTCAAGTCTTGTTATTTGTGGCTCCGCGCTACTTGCAGATCCCGTGGTACATTCTGGAATCCTTAGGCTGCACTGTATGATATAGTCAGTCTGTGAAGTGGAATGGCGAGAGACTTTTTTGAAAGTCTTACTACAGCAGTTCACTGTGAAGTGCATACCATGCTTTCAGGAGAACTATACCAAACGAGACTTACGGTGGGGCAGCCTTGAAGTTGTGGTAAAGTTTGAAGGCGCAAGCAGGAGTTGGATTGTAGTGTCTTTGACAGGGCTATGATTCAATATCTTGGAGGTAACTCGAGCGTTATGAGGTACCGGGCTACTCCAAACACTTAGCTTGTGGTGCCTGTTGTAAGGCGCATAGATTTGGGAGCATTTTGCAATAGAGAAATGCCTGGGTAACACAGCTGATCATTATAAGCAGGTTGGGAGATTTAACAGAGCAAGCTTCCAGGATCAAATATTGAAGAGGAGCAGTGAATTAGGAAAAAAAATAGTTGGTTTGATAAGGTAAGGTTGATGTTCCAGAAAGAGCATTTACCAGTTTTTGGTTCATTAACATTTCCAGTTTACAAAATTCCTTGTTACTACCACAAAAATCATAACATCGTGGCACTTCTCATATCCTCATACCAAGCAAGACAAGGCTGCTACAAGAAAAAACGACGTTGAAAGCCCTGAGTTTCTCGGACAGCTATTCGCTCGGTTAAGGGGTTGTGGTGTTCGAGCCTTGTTGCTGTCTAGCAACCTGGTTATATATTTTTTTAAACTGATTGTCCTCTCCCACAATAACCACTTTCGACCACAATAGCAACTTTTGAGAAGATTTTGCACAATACAACTCCAAGAAAGACAATACCATTCACACTCTTTTTAATATTTGTCGCTTTGCGAGAGAATAAATCTGCTTTTGATTCTATTGTGAGTACTCCAAAGCCATCATATAAAGGACTGCACTTGCGTTCTCCTCAATTTCCCTTAAAAATCAAAATCACTCGATACCTATCCTACCACAGAAAGCAAACTTCGATCTATCAAGACTCACGGTTTTAACAGGCCTTCTCAACAGACAATTCAAGCGTCAATCATCCGAAGTAAGCATTCCTCACCATCTTCATCATTTCCATAGTCAAGACCGCGACATAGCCATCCTACAATTTCGGCGAAGAACTTGCTTTACCGACTTCGAGACCCTCAATACTGACTTGCATTTCATCAGAATTTTCTCATATCCCGTTCTTGTTGATCAAGAGCTGTATCTACCAGTGAGTAAGTCAATTTTTTGAACCGATATAGAGGTTACCTGTTTCAACATTTTACACCACTTCCCACTTTCATCAACTTCCTTATCACCACCACCATTCCACACTTCAAAAGCTCTGAACAATCATATATGAGCTCGATCTTCCCTTCCAAGACACATCTTCGCGTTTGCTGCGTTCATGTCTTGTACCATTCCATTCCTTCTCCGATTTCGCACAATCTTGATTCTCTCCTATATTTCCCCACGTGGTATTTTGCTATTCACATTTCCCTCCTTCGTCTTTCTTCAGCTTGAAAACACATACCTCTATTGCTTGTCTTCCTCCACCTGAGTCCTATCCTTTTCATTCAACATTCCATTCATGTGCAGCGCATCTAGATCGAAGGTCGCATAGCTAACGCTCAAAGTAGCTCTTCAATTTCGACTTACCTATTTTCTTCCAATACATTCGATTTGTAAGTGCTATTGTGTTCCATTTTAATTCCGCCGAATTCTTGAAGGACTAAACATCTGCTTACTCCTGAACAGTTTAAAACTAATACTCCGAGCTTTCTCTGTCCTTCTTCATCGGGTTTAAAATACATTTCAGCGTTTATATTTCGCCGACAGCAAGTTTCTGCGGCAGTTCTGTCACCAGAACTCATCTAACAACTTTTCTCGATCTACGATCTGTAAGTGTTTGCTCCTACCTTCAATTTCTTGGATACCTCATGAGTTCGAGCATCTACTTACATTGAAACAGAATTTCAGCAGTCTTCGTTTCTGTGATCTTTTCCTCGGCACCAGAAGCAAACTTCAAAATATCTTCTGATTATCGACTCGTAAGTGATGTCCATTCTCCGCCCAGCGGAGACTTCAAGAACTGGACAAGTGCTTATACATCAACAGTACATCAAATTCGAAGCTTCTCGGTCGTTCCTATCGGCCTCCGGAACTCAACATAATCAACCCTCAATAACAAGTTTCAGAGTCGTTTCTATCGACACCGAAGACATAGCCATCAATCCTCTTCTTCCATATACTACTGTCCAAAAACACCATGTTCTCTGTTCAGTAAGCAATTCGTTCAAAATGGCGCCGATTTCGGTACCATATTTGATAGGTTATATTAACTTGCTGAGTAGTCATAACATGGACTGGTTTTCCGACATGCCACTCGCAACTATCTCCGATTTTAAAAAGACCGCATGGCTTGATCCTGCACTTACAAGAAGGTCCGTCGATGTAAAACCAGTGATCCGACTAAATTGGCTCGATCTTGAAATGAAGTCCGTCGGATACGAGCCAGTTGGCGAGAGTATCACGGTAGCTCAAGCAGTCGCTTTTAAGCCAGTCGCTCCTAAGCCAGTCGCTCCTAAACCGGTCGCCACAGAGTTCTCATTGTTTCGTGAACTTGCTATCGAATTGCAAAACAAGATATGGGTGATGGTGTCGCTGAACTGTCCCCGCCTTATCACATTTGCCGAGGAAAATGTCGATGTTACCACGGACCCTAATGAGGACCAGTATACGGTAGTCGGAGCCAAGCGCCCAAGATTCCTAAATACTTGTAAAGGCGCTGTATCAGCAATGGTTGGTATCTACCGACCAATGTTTCAGCTTAGCCCATCCTTTTACCACGGTAATAAGAAGGGCGTCATGGTTAACCCGGAAATTGATACCATCCATTTCATGTCTCTCATCGACTTTGATTGCCCTCCCCTCAACTATCATGGGGCTCTTTTGAATCCTGGAGACTTTTTTAAGATTCGTCATATCTGTCTCCCCGTCCAAGAGTTCCATGACAACTTCCAGGCTGTCGCTCAAGTTATCCACAACCTACCTTTGCTTGAAACTGTGGTCGTTGAGACCGAGCAAGTCGACCTCACGCTTCCAGACACCCTCCACATTCAATTTGTGTTCGCAGACATGCGTTACTGTAGACCTGGCCGATTACCACGCACTGAAATGACCATCATGGTCATGGAAGACGGTGATCTTCTGACCGGCGCACCGGCCATTGATGCACTGTTCAATAACGTTACCAACTTAACTCACCAAGCTGGCATCCTTGAATCGTTGGGGAAAATGGACACTATGATGCATCAAGAGAAGAATTTCCCGGATAGAGTTCTTGCGTCTTTCAACTACCGAAACCACTGGTAGAAGATTTTGAGATCGCTCTGCTCTTTTCCAAGGTACGTGATACCTACTCTTGCCACATGTCTTCAAGATCATTTTCACTGACATCTTGTAGATTTGAGATTTATTCGAAATATTTGAGATTTTCCAATATGGCTAGGGTCTTGCTTTGTTCCGTCAATGAATTTATGACTTGTATTACCGTTTGTGGTGGTAGGATGTTTTTGAAATTGGTGCGTTGGATGCGGTCGGTTTTTGCATTCTCTCTAAGACTATTTTGGTCAATGAGCTAGCAATACTTATTAGCTGAAGACCTAAATAACAAATATATGTTTGATTTTACATAGACAAATACTTCTATGTGATTGTGCTGTAATGATTGTGTAATGATGGCTCCCATGAATTTGCAAAAAATTGCTTCCGTGTCTTCCCGAAGTCGTGGCAGCGTTGGGAAGAAGAGATTGACAGTATCTTACATGAAGGTAAAATGAGGGGTTGGAAGTATCCTCGGTCTTGTTATACTAAACAACAGTGAGAGGTAACAAGTTCTAAAGGAACCATTTCAAGTACTTTATTAGATTTAGACCGGTTTCGACCTTGTTGTTGGGTAAAAGCCATGCTAGCTTGCAATGAAGGATAGGCCCTCCAAGACCGCAGTCCAACGAGGGCTCTGGAGAAATCTCAAGAGTCATTGTAAAGGAGAGGCAACACAGTGAAACGTCAAGTAGGAAGAGAACTCGTCAATGATGACGGCCACTGGGTATACCGAGTGCTGCTACTCGGAACCTTGAAGAGTGAAGTGAAGGAACACAAAAGAAAGAGAGTTAGTTGATATTTATCAATAGCAATCAATGTTCATGGAATAGAAATTATCTACCTTCAAAGGTGTGTCATTCTGATGAATGATAAGCTGGGATGTTCACAGCAGTGGTATCCAAAATTGAAAAGATCTTAAAATGTTGCGAAGATTGTTTATGAATACAGCCTCAAAACAGACTCAAATGGTTGTTGAGTAACTATTGTTGAGATACAAGTCATCAAAGATGATGTGCTTGGTTATATACCTGATGAGAGATCGACTAGACGATCACAGCTCTGGATGGTTAGCCAACACTGGCCTCTACACCAATAAACCCCAAGCATAAAATAATAACAATATATTGACTATCCTATGAAGTTAATTTGGCTTTGATATTCCATCACACAGAATCTTTTCTTGCTATCAATTGTGAGAAAATAGACAATTTGAAGTTACAAAGGGGCAACCTTAGCTCTTGTATCTAACAAAAGTGCACAAGTCTAGCAACCATATTCAATCCTATGCCCTGATTTATCATCCCTAATACTTTCATTGAGGTCGAAAAAGAATGGAGGCAAGTGTAATGAGAAACTTGGTAGATAAGCCGGGCAATCGGTATAATCCCCTATTGGAAGCATTGTCGGAGCACGGCATCGCAATTGCGGCTTCAGTATTCGGAAATCGTCAGCGGTGGCTTGAGAGTGAAAGAAGTTTGAACAAAAGGGGAAAGCGGGAAGAAAAGGAAGCGTAATGGGTTGTGGTTGCATTCACACAGTACGTGGAGGGGTGACTGCAGTTCGTCAGCTGATTAGGAACGTGGTTCGATTTAGCGGAGAAGATACCAGGAAGCCACTTCATGAAGCAGATGGATAATCCTGGGGATCGTAGTATCAACATCCGATGTATTCAATACCTTTCCCCTTTTCAACATTCTATCTGGATGTGTTTAATTTGATCATGACTTTCCTGATCACAAAAGGCAATCTGAAGCGCCGGTGAGATAAGGACCAGAATGACTCCACATGTACATATAAGCCTGGCCTATAAGAGCTTTTGTGGCAGGAGGTCCACTGGCTTGTCGGCCTTCTGGTATCTGATACTATGTGATGATTATAATGACTGGATCTTTGAGGTTGAAGTCTGTTTGCTATCATACCGCCTTTTTCTGCCGACATCGTGCGGATTATGTAAGTCTAATGCAATCATAATCTCGGAGACTTCAAATCTTGCAATAGCTAGTTACTAAGAGAAATACCACATAAATGACCAGAATCAGGTATATCAAATCCATCTCATTGATATCATACAAATTCTGCTACTTGATCGAGGCATCCATTTTACAATTACCTCTAACAGGCCGAAATCGCTCCCCATACGGCCTATACCGCGCTTCATTGGCAAGAAGTCTGTCTATCCAGCTCCAAGGTCATTGGATATCTGCGATACATGGGTGAAATGAAACAGTCTGTGTTAAGATAACGGTCCAACATTATCGACTCTCATTGTAGTGTGAGATGGACACATTTCGGGAGAAGAATGCTGTATATAACAGACAGAGCTGTTGACAAGTTGCAGACAAGACTAGATTTCACCAAAAGACAACGATGGTCTAAGGCGCATCACAGCATTAATTCGACCGTATTTGAAGGATGATAGCATATATATTACGACAAATGTCTTCAAGAGCATCTTATTTACCAATCTATGAGGCCCACCCCCCATCCAATCATCCAACTGAATTATATCAATCGTCAAGACTTTCCTGTCTACTTTCTATATCAGTCTGCAGTTTGATCCAATACCGAAATTTACCATTGCTTTTAAGGCTATTCATTACAATGTTGGCTCATTTTTCCGTCCACTTTGAAGGCTCATTTCCTGTTCATATGAAAGCAATCTTGGCGCCATTCATGCTCTCAACGCCCATCTTGATCAATTGCAAAAACTCCAACTCTGGATCTCGATTTTCGATTACCTCGAACTTCTGCGTGAGCCGAACCAGGACATAAGCGGCCTGGGTCATAGCTTGTTGCTGAGCAGGGCATATTCTTGGCCCTCCATAGAATGGAAGGAACTCCCAATTCATCTTACGCCCAACGAATCGATCAGGCCTGAAACTCTCCACATCTTCACCCCAAATGTCGCTGTCATGGTTCATGCACCAAGTGCCAAGCACTACTGGTGATCCTTGGGGAACAAAGACTGGTTGTGTTTGATCCTCGCCGCCTCCTCTTGGTAAAATGGTGTCGCGCACGGCAGCTCGCCAAATTCTAGCTGCCGGGCCAACAGTCCTAACGGTCTCCTGTAACACGTACCTGAATTCTGCTAGTTGTTTTAGCTTTTCAAAGGATAATTGGGCGTCGCCTAGCTCAAGCGAAATGCGGCGAAGCTTTTCCCATTCATTTGGATGGCGGGCGAGCTGGAACAGGGCATTTGCTACTAGTCTGGACGTCACATCCCGTGCTGGCGCAAAGAATCCTAGTACGTGATACCGAAGCGCAATGGGATCCCGAATCTGCTTGGCCATTTCGTGTAAGAGGACATAGCGTTTTCTCTCCGAAGGTGCGTTGTTGAGATTCTCTTTCGCTGTGTCTTGAAGAGCCAATTTTACTTGTTTATCTACAAATTGATGAACTGTCTTGTATGACTTCTTCCAACCTGGATCTTCAATAAGTCTTTGGTAGTGGAACTGGAACCATGGTGCGTCGCGCCGAGCACTGACCCCTTTCAATCCTGTAGTGAACGCTTCAGTGAACTCGATACTCTCAGACGAACCTTCCAGTCCATTCAAAGAGCGTCCAAAGATAAAATCCATGGAGGTATCTAGGAACTAGGTCACGAAAATGTTAGCGCCTGACTACACACTATATTTGCAGGCCACATACTAGTCTATGCAGCAATGGCTGAATATCAAAGGTCTGTCCCTTTTCTGGAATTAACTCCAGAAACTTGTCTACACAAGAAGCAAAAAAATCTAGATCTGATAGTTCTGCCCTTGCAAAAATAGGTTTTGCCAAATCTCTCGACAGACTCCAAGCAGGTCCATCTGAGAAAATGCTAGGTCCTAAAAGTGGCCATTGAGCTATTTCTCTGTCTGAGTCCTTGCCAAAGTCTTCCGCAGCTAGTGCTGCCACATGTTGGACGTTTGTCGGATCACAAGTATTGAAAAGTGTCGCACCACGCCAGACTTCCGAGAAAGTCTTCCCGTAAGTATCAAATTGCGACTTATAAAGTCTGAAAAGGTGGCCTTCTTGGACTGCCTGCGCTCGTAGGCGAGCCAGATCAGTGCCCAGGACATCCTGATGAGGATACCTATTCGGTTCTGCGCAGTTGTGTCGGCGCTTCAAATTCCGAATATTCCTCGATCTTTTCAACTTTGGCCATAACGAAACCAGGGCGATGACTATTATCACGATGATATATCGTGAAATAGGTTGTTGTTCAGTACGAAATGACCACTCCATAGCGCCCTATATGAACGGAGATTTGAGGGAAGTCCCATTTCTCAAGTCAGACTTATCGTCTCTATTTATTGGAGAGCATTGCCATCCTTCGACATGAAAAGCTTTACAGACACAGGATGCATATCCAGCGCGGAAGCCGAAAACAGTGGCCCAGCCAGTGAGTATTTTGGCCCTTTGTGATGAACAGGTTGGAATCGGCGGCGGGGATGGTGATAGTTTCGTAATTGGTGGAAACTTTATGCAATACGTAATACCTGTTATGCACGAATGAAGCGTCATTGAGTAACCCCGCTTGCCACGAGCTGACTATCGCGATAGCCTATCTTGACTTCTATGTAGAAGAAAACTTGCTTCATGCTTACTGCTACTTTCGAAGCGGATCCACTAGGGTGGTACCAGGGTCTAGAGATAAGCTTATGTTGGCCGAAAGTCCGAAATACCAACGCTGAGTCAAATGTCGCTAGCACAGTGCATGTCTGGGTAACTGAGGTGGTTTGCTAATCTTACCATTGAGATAATGTTTAATCTGCACGCTCGGATTCGTTATTTTATCACGTCCAGGATGTTGCATAGATCCACATTCAATCTGAGTGGCAAAACGCCTTGGGGCAGTATATCGGTCGTTTATTTCCAGTAGATCCTAGTCGCTGCACATCCTTGAAAGTTATCTAGATCATTCCTCCTTCCATTATCTACTAGCGACTACGAGGCGGAAAGCTTCTTGTTCCTTCGTTCTGTTCTTGGTCTATTTACATGTAAAATATCGTCATTACAAATCAGTGCTTCATTTGTGTACACATCTGCCTAAGAGAGTAGGAGAGTGGATGTCGTTTTCATGTTCGTGCTGTTTCATTGTATCCCGTTGGTTAGAAGGTAGCCCTTCATTTCTACTGGTCCAAGGTATTAACCGGAACTCAGCTATTACAACTGCCTCATTTCATTTCAGTGCCTAAGTAAACAGTATTACCAATGCTAGGCAACAACAAGACTCGGTATAACGGTGACTCTGCAGTCAGTGCGTTTCCAGCAGATGCAGCCTGCCATGACGAAAAGCTTAGAGGTGGCCATTCACCTCGATCTTCCTCGGATGTCACATCTGATACTTCCATGAGTGACAGTGACAATGCACAAGTCGAGCTCATTGAATCCCATACTACTCCAATCCGAGAAGAGGGTAGCTCACGTGAGATAACAGAGGTGCCTCTTGAAAATGAGAAGGAGAAGCCGGCGTCATGGCTTTCTCTGCCCAGAAAAGACCAGCTTTTTATCTTAGCCCTCGCGCGTATGGCCGAGCCTATAGTTCAATCCAGCATAAACTCATACATGTTCTTTATGCTGCGCTTCTTTGATCCATCACTTCCCGACTCAACTATTTCTTCACAGGCAGGTTACCTTGCTGGTGGTTTCACAGCCGCTCAGTGCCTCACAGCTATGGTATGGGGCCGCGTGGCTGATAAAGCTTCGGTGGGCAGAAAGAATGTGCTCATTATTGGTTTGTTGGGCACGTTTACATCCACCATTGGCGTTGGATTTTCTCGATCTTTTGCGCCGGCGTTATTTTTTCGTTGTCTCGGCGGGGCCTTGAACGGAAATGTTAGCATTATGCGAACGATGACTTCTGAAATTATTCGCGAGAAGAAGTACCAAACCAAGGCTTTCTTGTTGATGCCCATTATGTTCAATGTAGGTATCCTCTTCGGTCCTTTGATTGGGGGTTGGCTGCAGGATCCAGTTCATACTTTTCCTCATGCATTTGGACCTGGAAGCAAGCTTGGTGGTAAAGATGGCGTGGGGTGGATGATGAAATATCCATACGCATTACCGAATTTATTCAATGCATTCCTATTATTTCTTTCGCTTTTTCTTGTGATTCTTGGTCTTGAAGAGGTAATTCAAAGCTCATAAGGTCTTGCTTGATTCCACTGACACGCTTTTAGACGCATGTCGATCGTCAGCATCTCTCTGATCCAGGCCTTAATCTCGGTCGATTTATGGCTCGTGTTATCTGTTGTAGGTCGCGGCAGACTAACTATGCTCGCTTGGGAGTAGAAGAAAACATAAATGATGTTGAAATGACAACACCTTCCGAACACCACACAAAATCCAAGAGCTCATACAAGGCACGTGTAAAATTGCCTCTTCGCCACCTACTTCGTCGCAATGTTATAGCTACCATGGTTGCTCATGGACTTATACAAGGCCACACAAGCGCTTTTCAAAATCTTTGGTTCTTGTTTCTATCTACGCCTCGCTTTGATCCTGCCAGCTCAAAACCGCCTTACACACCACACCCCCCTCTTTTCTTCACAGGAGGCTTGGGTCTTTCGCCAGCTACCATTGGAACTGCGATCGGTATCATTGGCGCAATGGGTCTGATGTTGCAATTTGGTGTCTACTCGTGGGTAACGTACCGGTTGGGTGTCTTATATACATACCGCTATTCTCTAGCACTATTTCCGCTCGCGTACGCCCTTGCACCATTTCTAGCGCTGCTTCCCACGAAATCAGAATCACCGCACGCAGCAGACGGGCCATTGATTTGGATAGGAATATGCAGTTTGCTACTTGTCATAGTCACAGGTCGTACTTTTGCGCTTCCCAGCTCGCTAATCCTCATCAATAATTGTACACCGCATCCGAGTGTTCTCAGCACTATTCATGGGATCGCGCAGAGTGTGAGTGCTGGGTCGAGAACTTTGGGCCCCCTTGTTTTTAGTGCGGTGTATGGACAAGGATTGAAAAAGGGGATGGTGGGGATGGCGTGGTGGATTTTGATGATTGAGGCTTGTGTTGCTTTTGGGGCAAGCTGGCTGGTTTATGAAGGAAGTGGCCATGAAGTGAGGTTGGAAGAAGATTCTTGAGGACGGTATCGTTTGACGCATATGAATGGCATTACTGGGTATGTAAGTTACTTTTAATAATTTTAAATGCATGTCAAGCACATAGACACGTTAGAAAATCTTAGGGGTCAAGACACGAGCATGTATAGAAGACCTAGTAGTATATTGAATCTTTAAATTCTACCACTACACAAAAAATCGCAACGCAATCTTCATTTACCATAAATCTCATAAATATTCCCGATAAATATTTCCCCTAAAAAGAAAAGGGACCTGCAAGGTAGCACAAGCTCCAGGCAAGCCCGGGCTTACCCTACATGCCACAAATTTCATTTCGCGAGAAGTATTACAATACCGGGGCACCTTCTATGGATCAAGCCAATTCTTGGCTTTTGCGGGGTTGGCCCACTGTATGTGTTTTGGTGGTAGATTTTGAGTAAATCTATTCTAAAATGGTGTCGGGATTCGGATTTTACTTGTGTATTCACGTTTGCGTAGAGAGGTTTGATGATTCCTTTTCCTGCACCGCATGAAGTACAGGATCTCTCTTGGAATACCACAGTCATTGAGAATGATAGAGAAACAGCTTGATGAAGTTGGCGATTTTTTTGCTATTCCTAGTGTGTTTGACATGTCTAGAAGCTCTAACGGCTTGAAAAGACTAGACGTGTAGAAGAAATTGAATAGCTAGAGTAGCTAGGAAACAGACTAACAACTAGATTTATCGAAAGACAACTCTTGAACCCCTATATCCTGGACGACATAGTGATAGATACCAATTTTCACCCCTGTCTCATATTTTCGAAAAGACTCCAACAGTTTGATTTGGAATTTAGCCTTAAAAGCTTCCAATATTCAAATGTTGTCATGTGTAATATTCAATCTCGTTAAATAGCACTTGAGCCAAATGTTCGCATTAGATATTGTATGATGCGCTGGAACCTTCCAAATGTGCCATATCAGCATTTGCACCTTCCGCATCAGCAATAATGATCTCTTTATGTTTCTCGCTGCGGGGCACGAGTTGGAACTTCAAATTAGCCGGGTAGCTGACCAAGCCATAGGTAAAGTCGTTCTCATCTGGGATGTATGGTTTTCCATTAATGGTAACGGGAAGAACATCGTATGCCCAGATCAGACTGATATGATGAGTTAGCGTTAGAACTTTTGGGTAAAGATTGTGAGATTGATCGATCAGTGAAATCAGAAGGGGGTGCACTTACCGCGCAATCACTATATACATCGATTGAAGTGCGACGTGCATACCGGGACACATTCTTCGACCAAAGCCAAAGCAACCGAATCGATAGTTGAGGAGCCTGGGGTCATTTGTCTCCAAAAATCTTTCCGGTTTGAATTTCTCGCCTTCGGGGAATACGGCTGGGTCTTTCATGATCTCGCTAATACCGTATGTCAGCCGGTGAGCTGTTAGTTTTGTCTTTTGTGGGCACTTACGCGGCATTGGCATAAACAGAGGCGTCTTTCGGTATTAACATGCCCTTATAAGTATAGTCCTGGGTCGAAGAATGCGCAATACCAGTTGGTGTCACGAGTCGCCATCTAGAATGAAGACGTCATAAACAAATCCCGTACACAATCTTTTGATAAAGCATACCTCAATGTCTCCCTGATGAAAGCACCCAAGTAAGGTAGTGATGGCTGGTCTTCAAAGTTGGGCATGCGATCCTTTCCAACAACTGCATCTATTTCGGCTTGTCCCTTCTGGAGACATTCTGGGTAGTGCAGCATGGCCACTAAAAAATAGGAGACATTGTTAGACTCCTCCGTGCTACTTACTAGGAAAGAACGTACAAATTGCTATTTCAAAAGCGGTGGTAGTCTATGTAAAATTTAGCTTGTAGTCCTACGTGAGAGCAAGTGAACTTACTGTTCCGATACCTGCAGCCCATGGAGCAGAAAGGGCATATGCCAGCTCGACGTCGTCATTCATGTCTAACTCCTTTTGTTTCGTAAGACCGTAAGTGGATGTGCATGGGACAGCAGTGCCATCTTCCATTTTTCTCTTGACCTCGTTCATTGCTGTTGTGTATAGCTTTGTGTTTGTGTCTCTATGCTTCTCAGGCTCATGTCGGAACCACTGTAAAGGGCGCTTTGGAGAATATTAGTGACACTTCTACACTGGGAAGCATAGCTAACTTACTGGAAGCCATAGCAATATGGGCCACTGGTTGATTCTGTCATTAGTTGTGTTTATCTTACATGCTAGGAGGTTCACTTACGCTTTCAAGAGGAAATCGTCCGGGTACTCTGTTGAGAATGAATTAGCATAAAGAATCTAACTAATCTCTGCTGACAAAGGCACTTACTTTGTACTAAAAAAAGAGTGAGTACTCGATTAACACACCCTTATATACCATGCCGCAGATGCAACTTACCTTTCAATATCTACCAAGGGATTAATAAAGATCTCAAAGATAAAGGAGTTTGTACTTACATTCTTCTTCCTGATCATGTGCTACGCAAAGAGGATCGTCAAGAGATGTAACCCGACGCCCATATCCCATATAAAACATCAAAGATGCAGTGTATCTATGAAACTCACGTTATTTTCATGTCTTTATTGTAGAGAAAATTATAACATACCTTCGTAGAATTTTGTGTTGCTTAGAGGGGTCTTCATTCGTCAAGTAATCGTGCATTAAAATAGCGGATTCATTGATTTGCATAGGCTTGACTTTGGGTGCTACTTGGGGACTGAAGTGCGAATTTTGTAGCTTGGAGAAACAAGTTAATTAGGGCCTGGTCGGCAACGGTCTTGGAAAGGGGGGCCAAACTGTTCGCCAATTTCTCCATTTGGGTCCGTAAGTCATTGAGAAGCCACGCAATCTCGAGAAGAGGAATTCACTAAGTTTGGTAAGCATCCCAATACAGACAGTTACACACCCAAGAGAAAACTTACCCCATTATAAAGTGTGGACGGCTTGAAAATGTCTCACCAGCTTTCTCGAGAATGTCTATAGCAGCCTCCATGGTTCCGAGCACTTGGGAATGTTAGTAAGGCAGGTACCACATTGTCCCAATCACTGCACATAACATACCAATATTGAGCTGTTGCCCAGTGTAGAAGGTTGCTACATTGCCTAAGAAAAGTTGTCAATAAGGCAATCTTTGGGTCATAAAAAAAAGAATGCCAACCATATTGATCATTCCATGCTTTGAACATGTTCCAACGATCACCATCCAAGAGATTTGCATGATCACGACCTGGAGGTCCAGGTGGTAATTGACCCGAATCATACTTTCTGGTCGATTTCTTTAGTTGAATAAATTGAACAAAGGCGATGGCTAGAGCCACAGGAATAACGAAAAGTAGTAAGCTGCCCATGACTTGTGGTATGAGAGATGTTGCTTGTTTAGATCAGTAAAACATTTGAATTGGCAAAAGGAATTCACAGTCCTCTTATAATACTGTAGATGCATATGATGACATGACACTGGTATTGATATTGGTGCAACTATCGTGCTGTTGTGATGCCCCTGGATCTCTAGAAATTCTACCCCTGAATTGAATTTGGCGATACTCCACCGCTGTACATCCAACAGGAAGCACGCCTTATCACTTTGCTGGTATCATATTATCCGCGTATAACGCTTCAACGTAGTCCTTCATGGTATCGACGAGACAGAATCGGCCAGATGAAGTCGTTCGGTCGTCAAGATCTGCAGTTGGAATATGTGATGGATTTGGCAGATAAAAGCTGTAGTCGAATCAAACTACCTTGCAATGACTTCATGGAAATGCTACAGTACATGCTGCTTTCTATGGATTTGGGGTCAATGCAGAAAATCCTTTGGCATTCTTTCTGCCTCGTCGTTCTATCACTCGGGCCTCGGATTCCGGCTCTAATTGATCGACTCAGATCCACATCTCCCGCGTTCCGAGGGGTGCAGTAATTGAACCAAACTGCCTCCATCAATGACGAAAGATTTGTTAAACATGAATATATTCGAGCAATTGAGGAGGCCGAGTGGGGTCTGCATATGGTTGAATGCAATGGCTTATTATTTCCTCATATGGCTAGCGCTTATGGCACCCACCCTTGCACAAAACATCTCGACAAGCCCTATTTGTAATTGAGCGAACATGGGTTAACAAAATTGCCGGACTTAGTATGAGGATTTGGGGAGATGAATGTCATTTTTGTGAAGAAATCTGCCATGTCCTACCCAGTGGTCGCGGCATTCCAAATTGTAATCAATGATAAAAATTTCTCGATCCTTGGATCTATCCCCCCATGTTTGGAACATTGAATCTACTATGATCATCAAGTTGTATTCAAAGTTTCAGAATCCTTCAAACCTTGGAAACTTACAATTTTGGGCTGTCAGTTCGAACTATTGAATATCTTGTGTCTCTCATACTTCAATGTTGTTAGTTTAAGCCGCAATTAATCTTGAAAGCTACTGAGGTGTTCTTTGCGTCCACGTTGTTTATCCCGGACTCATAGAACAGAAAGCGACATTACAATGGAAGTGACATGGCGGGCTCGCCTCCTTCCGAAGGAAACTTCGCTTATTGCCATAGACGTGTTCAATAGAACGCAAGATGATCAAGTGCCCCATGGCTTTCAACAAGGTCAGACCAATGGCTCTTCTATGGCTTCACAGTTCCTTGTTCAACATCTTGAAGGAAGCGATTGCGTTATCCGACTGCTGTTCCCAACAGTCGGTGGATACCTCATCCAATCGGACTTTCTAGACAGGCGCCTGGTTGATTGCAGCGACGTTGTCAAGGTTCAGGCTTTTACATCACTTGATCAACATTTCGAGGGCGTTGATATCAATGCCTGTAACACGCTCGGTATTACGGACATCTCGAGAAATGCTATTGGAGCCATAGTCATATCATGTACAAGCAAAGCTTGGACTGAGGCTACTACAGCAAAGCTGGATGGAGAGCTGACACGACGATTTTCGTTCGAATGGCACTCTGCAAAACAAACCCTAAAGCGACGATTGGCAGTGATCCGTCCTGGTCCTCCTTCACATCGACTCAGTCTCTCAAAGCTTGAGGATCTTGCGATAGCGGCTGCGTCGCTCAATATTGTACTCATATTCTTTGATGATCTATGTCATGGATTGGCAGGTGCTGAATGGGCATACTTGCTGGAGGACTTCGTCCCTATGAATATGGATCTAGACGAAGACATGCCTCAGCGGATCGCTTCGGCAGTTTCTGCCTACCCAAAACAAATCGATGGAATTATTGGCATGTACGAGCCTCTCCTCACCATAGTTGCAGAAGCAGCTAGTTTGCTGGGATTCGCTACCTCGTTGCCAAAATCGGTATCGATGGCGCGTGATAAGTATGAGACCCGCCAACTCAACCCAAGTCTCTTCTGTTACCGAATACAAAGCATTTCAGATCTTGAAGACGTCTTAGCTCGTTACAGAACTGTTGCGCCTCTATCTATTCCACTCATTGTAAAGCCAGCGAATGGTTGGGCTTCAGAGGGGGTATGTAAGGTAACATGTGAGGACGAACTGAGAGACGCAGTGCTTCGATTATGGCAACCTCCCTTTTCGGACAAGTACGGCCGGGATAGTCAAAGCTTAGTTTTAGTTGAGCCATACGTAGATGGGCCTGAAGTTGACGCTAATCTAGTTCTTGTTGATGGAGAGATTGTTTTCTTTGAAGTTAATGATGATTTTCCAAGCTCCGGGGATAGCGATGGACAGGGATTTGTTGAAACTTTAAATGCTATGCCTTCTGCTTTGCCGGAGAGTGAGATTGAAGCTCTTCGACTTAAGTCGCATGCTATTGTCCTAGCCATGGGTTTCAGAACTGGTATATTCCACGTGGAAGCCCGAGTTCACAATTCCACTTTTGATTTTATCCTGGGAGACGATAGCATCCTAGACCTTGCAGCAAAACCGGAGATCGCAGAGCGGAAGAATAAAATTCCTACAGTATTTATACTCGAGGTGAATCCGCGACCACCGGGAATGCGTACACATACGGCCATTGCTCGAACGTATGGAGTTTCGTATCGGAGCACAGCGCTTCTCACAGCTGTAGGAGACCATGAGCGGTTGCGGGCCTTGGCGGTCCCCTTCGTTGGCGGCGCACAATACGACATGCAAGTTTTGTTTATAGCAGCACAGAAAGGTGGCGTTTATCAGTCTGGGGATATCTGTTCTGCTGTACTAGAGTGTGAGCCACAATTGAGGGACCAAATTAAACACTATATGGGATTTCTACACAACGGACAAGAAGTTCCTGACCCAAGGGGTCGAACAAGCGGAATTGCTTGCTTTTGGATTGCTTCTCGAGAGGGAAGACGAGAAGCTAGGTTGATTAGTGAGAAAATTCAAGCTTTGGTTTGGGAGTTCACAGATGGGTTTTGATTTATGGCTATCTTGTAAGCCTTTACTAATAAATTGGATCTAATGGGCTTTGTTTCGTGGAGGGGACGGAGGTTTCGGCGCCACTATTCCTTGTAGAGTTTTGTTAGATATAAATATTAACATAGAACTAGTTCTCATGAATAATCCTCAATCTAACGTTAGATTAATATAGATTAAGACTTGTCATTGTTCATGCGCTTGAGATTGAGATGGGTAATGAGGGCCTACTTCACGTGAGTTTTTGCCTACTAAACCTCCATCTGCCTTCCCTTAAGCATACCATGAAGCAAATAATTCTTTGAAAGTCTCCAATAACACTTTTCAATTTTTAGAGAAACCGTTCTTCATCAATCGCCTTTCTCCTCGCCTAGATTGTCATCCTCCTCAGTATGCCTCCAAAGCGCGGCGCCAGGGTTTCATCAGTGCCGACACAATGAGGAAATTTTGATTTCTGAACCAAATCAAACAATCTAAAGAGTTTGAAATACTTAATCCATTTTGAATACTGTATTGCTTTCAAATTTTGACAGCTTATATCCTGTCTGCTGGTCCTGACTATTGGACACAACGAATATGCCTGGAGAGGAACAGTCAAGTAGATAGGAAGAATGTTCTACAACAGTAACATCAACAAAAGAGAAAACTATGAATAGCCAGGATCAAGAAACAATAGAAATTATGCTTTAATGGATCATTCAGTGCCACGGGAATGTCCTTTGCTAGTGTTTGTTGGCTGTTTGAGAGCAAAAACAATCTCCTTTGAGATATCATCATGCCTCGATCCAATATGAAACGAATGACACCAAGGCAATTTTGACCAGCGATCGTATAAGAATACAGAGCTCTGTTTGTAATGATCGAAATGAGTTATGGCCTCTTCCACGACACTTAAGCTTTCAATCGATGCCTTTGGGGATGACCAACTTACTGCCTATACGTATACCAGTAAGGTTGATGACATTTTGCAACTAAATTTCCAAGCTTGATACTTATACTGTAATGGATTTTCAATTGTTTTATGTTTCATTCGCAAGTAGAATGATGGACGTTAGCCAGTCCATAATTGGCAGTTCTTTCTCTTTCTAATGTGGAAACATTTTTTGGTTCACCCAATCTTAGATCGATCACGTGATAACACGCCAATATAGTATACCACATATATCAAGCAGCTATGAAGTACACAAACCAACATTCATTTCTATATGGCAGCAAGTGTGCTTTTGGGTTAAAGTCAACGTCCAATTCATGATATCTAATGGTATAGATAGATTTATGTTTTTGTACTACTATTCTTGAGTCGTTTACTTGCAGTCTTTGTATACCCGCTCCCATTCCCCTCCACTGTTCATTCTCACGGCAAAGCTGCGAGTATATTCTCCTCTTTCGCATTCCGAGATATGCGATAGCTACAAGCAATTCTGTGTATGAATTCACCACCGTTCCACTAGTTTGATTCTCCAATACAACCATTAAAATCCCCAAAACCCCTCCTTTAGAACAATCCTGATCTTGCACATGTTGCTCTAATCCAACTGAAAACTACTCATCCCTTATCATTTATACAGCACTCTCTCGATTCACATATCCACTTACGTACTCAGCGTCTCTTCCTTACATCCCAATGCTCATGAGTTACGCCGGTGTTCCTCCAGAGACGCTAGGTTTTTGGCTTGGAGTTACTATTTCCTGCTTTTCCATTTGACAAGTTGGAACTACTATACTATGAGGCCAAATCTCCGACCTATTGGCCGAAAGCCCTTAGTGTGATTTGCGGCACGAAGATTACAACTGGCGTCCTCTTGTTCTGGCTCTCAACGCATTTATGGATGGTCTTGCTAAGTAAAGCTAGTACGGGTTTTAGTGGTGGAGATTCTGGAGTTATCAAAACGAGTCTAGGGGATATGATTGAAGATAAAGTTTCTTTCCACATTCCTCCTTTCTTTTTCTGAATTCTGATATTATTTGAAGGAACTCCAAACAGTTGCCTTTTCCATCCTTCCACTTGGATTTCATTCCGGGTGGGCAGTAGGTCCGATTTTGGGTGTTCTCGCATCAAATCCATATCATATTACCCGGAAAGCCACACAGTGAGGTTCTTGGAGAGATACACTGATGCTCTTCCTAACCTGATTACTACGGTGTTCTTCTTCATTAGCTTGTTGGTCGTATTTTTCGGGTTCAGGGAATCACTAGAAAGTAAAAGAGGGAGGTTAGATTACGGAATTATTAAGAGAAATATTTTTTACAGTAACTAGTAGTTTTTTGCAATATATTGAAGGGTTGAAGGGCGAAAGTGACGCAAATAGAGACAAGGAAGAAGATGATTTGGAAAGCGCTTCTCTATTATCAGACGAGAATTCTTTGGCACCATCTATTCTCCATGTTGAGGAAGTCATTCCTCAAGGAGCCCAAGATCCACCAATCTCAACATGGAAGCAATTCTTGGATCGACAAACTGTTATATGCATTACTCGTATGGCTCCTTTTCGATGCACTCATCATCATATGATTCGTTCATATCCGTATTCACGCACCATGCTATACAAGAACCCTCCTCTCCTCAAACCCATCTTCCCTTCATCTTTAATGGTGGATCCGGCTCCAGTATTTTTTCATCTGCCCGGTATAAAATATGCTATCGCGAAATAAATAGAGATACCGCAGAAATAATTCTCATGTTCACCATCTTCGGGTTCTTCTGCATGTTCATTCCCCTATTTCTCGTCGGTATCTTCAACAGATATTTCTCCGTCCTGCGCGTCTTCCATTACTCATGCAGCATCGGGATTTTACCTATCTACCTCGCTACTCCTTTCATAACCCTTCTCCCCCACCTCGCAAACTTTATCGTGCTTAATATTCTCTTCGCTCTAAAGGGATGTATAACTGATTTTGGATTTACATCTGGCGGTATAGTTGTTGCGAGATCATGCAAGAATGATAATGGAAGGGGGAGGATTAACGGTTTACAAAGTTGGGTAAGCGCGATGGCAAGAATTGTAGGGCCGCTTTGGGCGGGGTGTATGCTGGATTTGGGAGCGAGTATAGCATATATCGGAATGGAATTTTGGGCAGGTCCGGTTTTTATTACGGGGCTGTCTTTGTTGTCTTTCATTGAAATGGATGATTAAAGATTAGAGATTAGGTTTAAAAGAATACATCTAGAGACTAGATTTAGAAGCTATATAGAAACGTAAATTTAGAAAACAGTATGTGGAAGTTACTATCGTTTTCGAATCCAATCAACCCCCACAAGTTGGTGCAAAAGTATGTGAAAGTGACAATCATTCTCGAACTCAATTACTTCCCACACTTCCCACAAGTGGTTCGAACAAAATATGCTTCCGTAGTGCCTCATGCAAGTTGCTTTGAAAACTCGAATGCTCAATCGCCAATCAATGCACCTCAACCAACCACGCTTTTCCAAAATGTATTCAAAGAAAACCTCGTGTATTCCTCATCATTTATTGACCTATCTTCACAATTGTACATAACCAATATCATTTGATCTACAGAAAGACATGAACCTCGATCTCGCGAATCCCATCAATTTCCATACTGTAGTGTTCTAAAAGAATGAAAGCCTTTTGAGCTCCGAGAATTTTCAATGTGACGACTTCATAAAGACCAAGTGAGGAAATGAACGGAAATCCAAACACGAACTCCATGCTGATACATCTACCAACAAAGTGGTTCCTTGTACAAGTAATCAATATTGAAGACACTATGAATAGAAAGTCTATGGTACTCGTATCTCGTAAAGCGAATCAATGAGAAAAATGACAACAACAAAAAATGCAACATATAGATCAGAAACTTCCAGACACCGATAGAAATTGCACATATAGACGCAAATGTAAGAACCTCCAAGACTAAGTAGTGAAATCTATGATAGTCAAATCACTTGAGCCCGCCTCAATGTCGGGGTCCAGAGGGGTCGCTTCCTCAGCGCCTCTTTTGGCAAGTGTATCTTCGACCATTCCATTAATAAGATGCCACCTCGAATAAACAGGGGGGAAAGTATCGAGGTGGAACTCACCAACATCAGCAGGCAAATTTACAATGCCCTCATCATGAAGCTTGGTAAGGCCATCCTTCATCCAAGTTCTGCAACTGAAAGTTTCACCTGTCCGCAGAGATACCGGGCTAAAGACTGTGGTAGCTCGCAAGGCTCGGTCTAAAGCTGCTTCAGAGGATGGAAAGCCAAGTTCGTAGACAACGATGATCGTCCTGGAGTTTGTAATGTTCTCGGCTAATTTCACTTCAAGCTCCCAGCCGCCGGATTTGTTCGTTGCATGATAGTACCATCCTCTGGCTCCTGAAATCGAAAGAAATATTCCCCAGTGCTAAAAATTGTTAGTAGAGTATTCGAGTGAAAATTCGGAGATGTTAGGTCTCATGAATGTTCCAGGTTGACCTCGTGTGCTGAGGGTCATGTAAAAAGCACCGTTCTCGAATGACGATGGCATTTTGAAGATCCTGTAGATTGAGGGAGTAGAAGATGTAGACAGATGGGGATGCAATATATTGAAATGGAAGTCTTTGAAATGCTGAAGGGCAACCAACGTCTAGAGGGGGATGAGACATCATATACTCGACATAACATAACAAAAGTCCAGCAGTAACGATAAAACCTAAACAGTCAACCTGGAAATACCCACGAGATCTAATTGAAGATGGTTTCGGAACAGAGACCTGAAAGTACAGCCCCAAGAATCGACTGGTCAGCTTTGCCAGGTGAAGAGAGGTATATAGTAAGAAAGGGCCTGTCCAAACGAATCAACATCAACATTTGTGGGGTCGATTCGATTTGGGGCGGAGGTCTAGGGAACAATCATGGTCCGAAAAACAAAAGCCCGACCAAGTTTTCCTTTTCCTCTTCATTGTGAATTCGTTTAGACCGATTTTGATCTCGAGTTTGGTTTTTGTGATCAAATAATATGCTGCCGACACGAAAGCTGCGATGGTTGCAAAAGGCCTATCATAGCATTCTCCTATATCGAATCAAATGAAATTTCTGAGGCGGTTAAAGTCTCACTTGAGCTACTTATTGAACCTTTTGAAAGTTGCAAATCCCAGAATGGGCGTCTGGATCAAATATGGGTGAGCCCGGCGGTCTGCCTCCACTGGATTATAACCGCCATCTCGTTCTAAACAAGCATGCTCAATATACCAAAAGGAGAAGAGGCTGCCTTTCTTGCTTGTAGTACTTAATTGTTGGCTACTTGTTGGTGAATGAGAACCATGTATAGTGCATGCAAATTGTGCTCAGAAACCTCTCTTTTGTGATTCGCAGAAACTCACAAAGGACTAACTGCCCATGTGCTGAACGGCATGGATTAAAAATGCGCCGCTCATGTGACTTTCACAATAGTAAGATACAATAATCCCCTAGCACGAACACCTCACTTAAAGCATCGCACTCACAATACAATACAACTCATCACAACTCATCTCATCTCAACTCAATCCAATTCAATTCAACTCAATTCAAATTAAGTTCTGATTCTCATTCCATTTCATATTATTATTTTTGAATTTGATCTTTATCCTCTTTTCAATCTTATATCGCTTTGTCTTGTTTTGTAGCTTTAGGGCTATGGAAAGTGATAAGGCTCGTGCTCTTGATATTGTTCGAAATGCGAAACTTGTACATCCCGGTCTACCTTTAGTTGAGGCATTCCTCAATGATGCTATAGAGGGCGATCAGGCTGCCAAATATTTGTTTCAGACCTACGTCGATGATGGAAGTAATATTAACTTTGCACGATTCTTGAAAGATTGGAAAGATTTGGTAGGACTTTGTAAGTTTTATCCTTAGATCTAAATAGGCCAAATGCTAAGTGATATGAAGTCTATGTGGAATCTTCCCGCTCAAGAAACTTGAGTTGGGCTTTGAGGAAAGGAGTTGAAAAAAGAGATAAATGCCGATGCTGCCTGACCGGCGTACGATGTCGGTTCTGGGGCAATTGGAATGTGTATCCCATTATTCCTCCGGCCGCATTTTGTATACAAGAAGTAGGGCAAACAAACCCGATAATATATTTCTGGCAATTTTTTAATTTTGTTTATAGCAAAGGTTATTTGATATGCTTGGTGCATTTACCACATCTTTTCACCAAGACCTACTCAAAGACAAAACTCTAGGGAATCAAATTCGTAATCATTGGATTTTGAGCGAGGATGCGGCAATACCCCTTTCCAGAGGGGCGATAAGACTCGAAAAGCCGAAAGGAGCAAAAGTTCATATGTCTTCCCCTGCTTGATTTTATCCACGCTAACTTTGCACAGTACAGTATTCTATACAACAATATTGGCGGCAAATTTCCGGCGATATATCCGTACAGACAACAAGGCGAGTGGAAATGTGATCTAGTCGATCACTCAAACTCTGGAATTGAGAGTCCTGACCCGTATCTTCTCGATATACAATCTCGATTTTCCAAGTCTCAAAAGTGGGCTGAAATTGATACCAAGTTAAAGGGTCGTCCACCCATACGCCGAAGTCAAAATACAGAAAGCAGCCCTTTCGTACAATTGATCAATACTGCTTTCCTCGCTGTGTGGTCCAAGTTTCCTGACTCTATCCGATTCAGCACCTACAGAGTTTTGAGAACTGTTGGATCATATATCTATGGGCCTACCACCAGAGGTGTTCAGAGGTTACCATTCGGGATGTACCTGAAACATGGTCCAGAATTCCACGCTAAATTCCACGCCGGAGAATACAACGCTCTTAAAATTGTACAAGGACGAACTTCCATCCCGGTTCCAAATCCCATAGATTTCTTAGTTTCACACACTGAGTCCTTCCTTGTGACGTCCCGCATTGAAGGCGTAAAAGCCGGACTCGCTATAGACGAATGTAGTGATGAGGAGGTTCATCAGATGATTCAGGATCTGCGCTTCTACATTGCGGAGTTGCATACTATAGAACAAGACAAAGACTCCCAGTACGCTATTAGTAACGCAACCGGAGGTCCTTGTTTGGATTTTCGTATCGACGGTGATTTTGTAGGGCCTTTTCCTACCGAAAAAGAATTCAGTGAATCATTACAATTGGGGATACTTCCTGGATTGATGCATCGTACTGATCACAAGATATTCTTCACGCACGCGGATTTAAATATGAGGAATATCTTG
Organism: Sclerotinia spermophila; assembly: GCA_038090695.1. NCBI lineage: Eukaryota > Fungi > Ascomycota > Leotiomycetes > Helotiales > Sclerotiniaceae > Sclerotinia > Sclerotinia spermophila. The sequence continues at coordinate 81,596 of JBBMOJ010000051.1, forward strand.
GTTAAGGATGGGAAGATTTCCGGGATCGTAGATTGGGAAAATTCGGGGTGGTATCCTGAATATTGGGAATATATCAAGTGCCGTTTTTCAGTCAAAATACATAAGCGATGGGTGAAGATGATAGATGAGACATTTGAGAATAAGTATGAGGAGGAGTTGGCGATTGATAGGCAGTATTGGGATTACCACAGCGCTTTTTAGACTCTGGGGTTTTTAGTATAATAGGTAGCGAGATAGATTGGGTTGAGGGAAGAAGAAAAGCTGCTAGCGGGCTGTTGACTACTGGTAGGTAATTACGGTACTGCATGAAGTTTCCATGTGATCATCTAGCTTTTTACTAGAAAATGGTTTTATGAACATCACAAATCATTTATTAATACTCATACTCAGTCAATCTTATAAGATTCAGGGTCTTCAGGAGACCCTCTTGCATGTCAAGTGTAACCACTAGATAAGACTCTAGATGAATAGATTTCTAAGTGATTGAAATATCCAAACTCTTCAATGAAAATTTATTGAAGTACAAACCTATAGCGCCTTATAAAGCCTCATAGAAACAGTACCCTATAACTTTCTATACTAAATCTAGTCTCGGTCTCGGTCATTACACTAAGCCTACTCCAGGCCATTTTTGATTCCATATCTATCTAGCATCCTAGAGAGTCTCAATGTTCAGTACATCTATAAATTGTTAAGCTTTTGGTATCTAAAACGAAATCACCAAAACAGTCTTCTTTTCATTCAATTGAAGGAGAGTACACGTGCACGTGTTGATCTACCTACAGAGTATAATTCCCTTCTATTAGCAGGTGACCATCCATTGATTTATACTCTGTATAGTGAATGAGTGTGTTGTAGAAAGATTCTTGGAAAGAATTTAACTAGCAAATCCGGGGATCCTTCCTCCTCAATAATCAAATAAAATCCTCCCCCCAAAACCCTCGTCCTATCGTATCGTATCGTATCGTATCATATCATACCAACCATCTCGTATCCTCCACCCTGCATATCTATATCTCACTCCGCTGACTCATCACTTCTCCATCCATCCATCCATCGAGTCTCCAGAGAAAAAAGCCCAGCCACCCCGAGACCCCGAGGAAAAAAATCAAGCAACGGGAAAAACGGGCTTGGCTCCTTGGCTCTGAGCCACACAAGTGAGACAGGACAAGACGGTCTGACGGCAAAGGGCCTGTGTGGTAAGGCGAAAGATAAGCTTCGTTAAGAGATTTTGACCAGGGAATTTCCAAGACGGGAGTTGGGGGTTGGGGTTTATGACGTTTTTTGTTTTGAAGGGGGAGGTGGATGGGAAGGATGTAGAAATTGAGGGAGGGAGGGAGCGAGGGAGGATTGGATTAGATTATGGGGTTGAGGATTGGTGTGGATGGAGATTTTGATTGATTGATTGATTGATGGGAATAACTTCACATATAAGAAAAAGTAAGAGTACATTTATCGGTATATTACACTCGCCCGGTATATCACTGCTGAAAGGATCAACCTTTCACCATTCCCAATTCCACATCCGAAAACCCCGGAAACACGAACACCTTTTACCTCATGAATCGAAACCCCTATGAATTAATGTGGGAAATGCCGTACTTATTTATTTATTTATATTGGGTCTTGACTCTTTGGGAGTTAAATCCAAATCCGTTTATGGTATCTATCCTCTTTCTAGAAATCTGATACGGGACCCGTTATTTATCTATGCATCGATACGTACTCTGTATACGTATGAATGGGCTGCTCCAGAGGGAGAAACAAGCAAGCAAGCATAGCCTTCATCCATCAGCTGGATCCATTACACAAACGAGAAAGACCGGTACTCTGCACAGCTGCACAGCTGCACAGAGCACCACTTCGCACTTCGTACCGACACGACACGATATGACATGAAACAAGCTTTGCATGTATGTGGCGGAGGGAGTGGCACGAGGAGTAAGTAAGTAGGTGGAGTGAGTGGGTGGCTCGGGAGTCAGTGGCTGTACTTATGAATAATAATACTCTGGATTAGGGGATATCGAATACAATAACTTAATAAGTATATATGATATTCCAGCTCTGTACTTACTCTATCGGGAAATAGTATATATATTTATATATATACTCCGTAAATATATATTTAATCCCCGTGCAAGCATATATGCATGTATATGTATGTGCATGGATTGTATCCTCTGTATAGTTAGTTCTCTATGGATAAAAATAAATCTCTGAATACTCCGTAAAATGAATGAATGACCGACCACAAGAGTAAGTAAGAGTGAGTGCCGATTTGACCTTTTAAAGCTTTGCTGCACTCGTTCTTTCTTTCTTTTTGATTTTTGATTTTGATTTTTATATTTCTATTTATATTTCTCATATACTCGTGCGGATTATTCTATCGTCTATACATATACTCTTTCTACAACCTCCGAATCACGGAAGCAACTCAATACATCTGAAAGCAAGCACTCAACCTCCAATACAATCCAATCCATTCCATTCAACATGCCTTTCGAAGCTCAACAACCACAAGTTCAGCAAATGGAAATGTCCACTACCAATGGTCCTATCACCGAACAACCTGTTTGTCTCTCCTTTCCTCTCCTTTCCTTTCTTCCTCATCACATTCCTTTTCCGGATTTATCAATTCCGATGACTTTTGTCATTATACAAAATTATCTACACAAATCCAATCCAATCCAATTAAAATTAAGAAATTAAAATACACCAACAACCATACTACTACAACCATACTAACAACCAACCCCCCACAGCGTCAAAACGAGGGCATGAACGCCGAGGTATCGATGCGTGGAGGTGGAGGCTGCTGGTATGTTTTCCCCCCTCTCTTTTACCCGCATCTTAAATGGAAGAAAATGGAACAAAATGTAAGAAAAACTAAACTAAACTAACCATCCGCGAAATACAGTGAAGCATGTCTCGCATGCTGTCTCCTCGAGGAAATTTGCGCGTGTTTGATTTGTGAGGAGTGTTGTTGTTAGAGGGGTGGAGATGTATATGTGTATGCAGAGGCAGAGGCAGATGTATATCGCGCACTCACTCCCTCGAGGCGATGAGAGATGAGATGATGATTGATACCCGGTGGTTTGTGGATGTGGATTGCGATGGAGAGGGAGATGGAGATACAGATGGGGAGAGACTCTGAATTTCGATGTTTTACGCAGATGATGAATCTTTTGGTGGATGGATGAATGGGTTGATGAGGAATAATGCTTTGCTTGCTTTGCTTCCTATGCTATACCATACCGAGCAAAAAACAACAAGAAGAATAATTGATACCTCACGAATATCCAAATTACTATCTATATCTTATCCTGTTTTTTTTTCTTATGCTTATAAAATTAAAAGATTCATTAATGATTAACTTAATTAATCTTTCAGGAGTTTTGTCTTTTGTCTTTGATTGTTGATTTTTTACTGCTTGGAATTCTAGTTTATTTCGTTTTATGTGTTTTTTGTTTTTATTTTCATTTTCATTCTTTTATTATATTTTTTAATTGTTTATCTGTTTACGATGAATGATGGATGATGATGATGATGAATGCGCTATTTCCATTTCAATCTTATAAGACTCTTTTTTTGCCCTTTATTTCTGTTTTTACTCCTTTTTTCATTGCTTTATTGCGTTACCGCTTCACCGTTTAAATTGAACTCGGAAATATATAAATCGTGAGGATATAGCATGATATGATAAGACAGATATAGACAGATACCAAACTCGATATGTATATATGTGCGTGTGTGTGTGTGTGTGCATGTGTGCATGTATTCGTCAGCTCAACTCAGCGCAGCTCAAAACAATGAGCTTAAGAATGAGATTGGGAGTTTTGTAAAGGAGCGAGAAGGGGAGAGGGGAGAGGGAGGGGGAGAGAGATGGGGAGGGAGAGGAAGGGAGGGAGAGGGAGGGGGAGGGGGGGGGGAGAGATGGGGAGAGAGATGGGGAGGGAGAGAGATGGGGAGGGAGAGAGATGGGGAGAGAGATGGGGAGGAAGGGGGAGGAAAAGAGAGAGAGGAAGGGGAAGAGGGAGATGTAGCTGGATTCAGGCAGTATTGGAGTTGGAATTGGAGTTGGGGTTGGAGTTGGAGTTGGATTAATTATGGTGGTGGTGGTGGTGAGGATAAGTCAGAGTTGCTTGTGAGAATGATGGTGGTGGTGGTGATAATATAGATAAAAATGAAAATGAGTTTTTGGAGGTCTGCTTTGGGCTGGAATATGGAAATTGGAAATGGAAATGGGGATGGTGAGGTTTGTTTGTGGTTGTGGTTGTGGCTGGGTGATTGTGGTTTGTGGTTTTGTTTTTTCCTTTTTCTTTCTTTTTTTGAGGGAGAAGGGGCGTGAGATATAGGAATGGGAGTGGAATGTCTGCGGGAGTGGGAGTTGCTAGTGATTTCTAAAATGATTTCGGGAGATGGGAAAATTTGATATGACCATTTATTTGTATAGGTCTGGATCTGAATCGCTTAGTTGCTTGGGGGAATTATAAGGGGGTTTTAAGGAAGGTTTAATAAGGGTGTGCTGTATTGTATTGTGTTGTATTGTATTGTATTTTATTATGTTATGTTATACTGTATTGTTTTATAATTATATATCAAATTATATGTTTTGATTTAACGAAGACAGTTATACTAACTGGAACTGGGTAAGTAAATAGAAAATCTCTTGTTTGTAGGGCAGGTGTATGTTGCTGCTGCTACTTGGGGACTTGTTAAATTTTTAATTCTTATTTTTATAGTTTTTTATGTTTTTGAGTGTATTAGATGGTTGGGATTGTATTGGGGAGTGAGCGCTAGTGAGTAGTAAGTCTTGAGATTTGAGACTTGAAACTTGAGAATCCGTTGATTTCCTCTGCTTCGTTTTTTCATTCTTTCTTCCCCTTCTTCATTGTCATTCTCCCTAGATCTCTAAAAGGTACGAAACTTAAGGTATACACACTAGTTCTCGAAGATATAATTCAAAGAACACTCTGAAATAGATGTGTGTAGTGATCGATTATTTATATACGCGAATAGCGGTTTGAGTGTGAGGGATTAATGTGTATGTATGTGTGTGTGTTTTCTAGTTTTGATGTTTTGGGATCTCCTGTTTCGGGGTTTTTTCTTATGTTTTTCTTTTTCGTTGGCGATGTTTGATCTGATGATGGGAGTTATGGTTTTAAGAGTGATGAAGAAGAAGGAGGAGAATAAGGAGGAGGAGGAGAAAAATAGAAAGAGGAGGAGGAGGATCATTGAGTTCAGAATAAAGCGAAAAGTAAATTTCAATATGATGCATTATATATTAAAAAGTACACATCATACAAATTCCATAGAGCGAGCGCGTATAATCAGATATCTATTAATAACATCCAGATCACTTGCTTTAGATTACATCTATTCTCGCACTCTAGAGAGAATGGACGGCGTACGGTGATCACTGTTCAGAAGTAAAACACAGGCTTCACGGAAAAGACCAAAATCTAAGAACTTAACATTTTACAGCTTATATTCTAGAAAAAAAAGGTATAATCTTAGAAGAACCTTAATTATCTGCAGATAGATTTCAACAACCGTACTATATCATGGATATTTAGCTGCTGTGTTTACTTTATATGCAGATATGGGAAGGCTTGGCGGGATTGTTTGGGCGTTGATGATAATAATGTTTTTGGGGGCGGGTGAGGGGGGATTGTCGGAATGATATAGATAGCGAGGGTTGTGAAAGGTGGAATAGGGAAAAGGGGAAAGAAAGAAAGAAGCGTCTTACATTTTTCGCTTGGAGTGTATAGTAAGAGGGAATAAATGTACTGTAGCTGTGAATGCTAACCGAGAGAAAGAGAAAGAGCTTGGGATTGAAATCGCTAATTTCAAGGGAAGAGAACGTAAGTATGTGTGCTTGGGGCAGACTTGGGGAATGTGAGATGTGAGGTATAAAACTCTTTTGGGTTCTTTCTTTTCCATTATTTTTTGGAAAGAAGATATTGTAATCTTACATGATTCATGATTTCATCATTGCGAAACTAAGAGTACTAGTTGAGGAACTCCGCTTTCTTGATTTCGAGTATATGAGCGTTGCGTCAGTGAGCGATGTATGTGGATGGTGGACTTCCTTTATTGCAGATGGTGAATTTTATGGACATTTCATTCGGTTCTCCTCCAGGCTCGGGAAGTGGAATAGGTGAAGAGATGATTAGGGAGGTAAGTAGTTGGTGTTTAAGAGGTTACCCGTGGGAAAGAATCGATGTGAGAATGCGAACATACACGTGAAGGAATTAGTGATAAGGGGTTTGGTATCATGATAATTGATGTGAGCAACGAGCGGATGGGGTCGTACTGAGAGATATGAAAATTTTCATCATGTATACGGATATACCTGATGTCTGTTTGGTTTGAGAGTTGATGGATGTCATTTCCGGTGCTTACCTTCTCTGAGTCTTTTTGGGAAAGTAAGACCCAAAGGAAATGGTGAGGATGGTTTTACGGATTTGGAATTTTGTGAGAAAGTATGATAGGCAAGAAACTGATCTATGTACTGCTTTTGCGGAATCAAAGGGGTAATGAACGTTCAACTACCCAGGATTGCACCTTGAGTTGGCTGTCAGTTTAGGCGACGGATAAAACTTGCTAGGGCATGGGAATAGAGTTTCGGAGGTTTCATTTAGCGAGATTTAGTTTGGCGAGAGGAGTGTAGAGGCAGGGAATGGATATGGATAGGCGATGCAATTCTTGATGCTTCTAGTGCTGGGAATTTGAGTAATACTCATATTCTAGCTGCGTATCCGAGGTAGCTCGTGAGATCTTCCCCATCTTGGAGGCTGAGAAGAAGATTCTGGGTATGGGGCACGTGGTAGAGTGGTAGAGTGACAGATTATCTGCATCTTCTTCAGTGGTTAAATTTGTACATGTGGCGGGCTGTATAGCTGAGATGTAGTTGGATATAATAGGTATATAGAATATTTTGTGGTAGGCATGAAGGAGGTGTGTTCTGGTATTGTGTGGCTACGCGAGCAGCTTGAGGAGTTCTGGGAGCTTCGGGGCGTTGGTTTGTGGTATGGAAAGAGTTTTCTTTTTGCTGTTCTGGTTGCGTTACTCAACTCGCTCTCTTTTTGACATTTGTTTCGGTGTTGAGTATGAAAAGTACTTGAGCTCGAGGCGAAACAACTGCTGAGACAGAAGAATGATCTATATGTGTGATGCTGACTGCTAGCTGAAGTATCTGGGTAGATGAGAAAAATTGATGTGAATATTTTTGGTCAGAGACTACCACTTAATCTCACTGCCATTATTGCGTTTACCAAGACACTGGCGATATTAGGATGTGCAAGCGAAAGCTCCAATGTAAGTAATTGCAGCTGTAACTATTTGAAACTTGTTGATCCGCTTTTACCACGCCCTTTATTGGAGGTTATCTAATTGACAGCTGTACCTGGAGTGATAGGTGAGCCGAGTCTTGCTTTCACCATGCTATCAATTCTCGAGCTTCGGAAAATATTGATGTGCTTGTGATTGTGGTTTGAGATGAACTCGATGGTACAAGCTGCGAATAATCTCGCTATTTTGACTATAGATGCACATATGCTATGAACAGACATTATAACTCTTGGATTTGTTGTCTTTGTAACCGTCCGGTCGTCTGGATTTCGATCGTTTCCGTGTTTGTCGGGTACTCTCCAGCCAAAAAAATGCAAGAACATGATTATTATGAATCTGTTGAACTGCTAAACTAGCTGAACAGGAATTGGAATGCTTAGTATACTTCAATCACCACAAAGTGAGGTCCTTCAATAAAGGACGTTACCTGGATACATCCATACCAGAAACAGTGCTGTAGAACAAACCGATACTAGCTATATCCACCTGCCGCTGGAAGCTTTTAGCGGTTCAGCCGTAGCCAACTCCATCTTATATATATAATCTTGTGGGGTGCTCAGTTGATGAGGCACTACTCTGATCAAGTGTTGTTAAACCTTCATCTTCTTCTTGATTGTGCAGTAGAAGTACGTGCGCTCGCGCAGCTGTGATGTTTTATTTCCGTCCGTACACATATTATCTGGTTGTTATGCGCTTGCGGTGATGTCTAAAGGGTGTTCTTTGAAAGATTGGCTTACATTTCATTGTCAACAACGCTTCTTCCTGCAGCCCCTTTGGGTTAACTTACTAGACGATTAAGTGTGTCAGCGGCGGAACCTATGCTTCCTTTATAGGCTGAGCACAACAAGCTTTTGGATAGTGCCAAATCAGAATAAGAGGGTAAGATCATCAGTCGATATGAGTATTCTACGCTCTTGTCAAAACGCATGCAGAATGGTAATCCGCTTAGGAAGTGACGCCGACAGTAGGAATCTAGCTTTTGATGTAAATGTAAAGTCCGGACAGAATGCTGCCTTCTTCCTGTGTGTATCAGCAAAGAAAACTGGTTGATATTGTCGAAGCTAAGGAAATAGTGAAGTAACAAACTTATGAATATCTGAAACCACTACCTGTATAATGTAGATGGTGAAGCCGTACCTGCAGTTTCTGCTGCAAAGCCACAAAGGTTTTATTACCAGCCTCGGAGTTGTTCGATTTTGGGGGTTGGAGATGCCATTTTTCTTCAGCGCCATACACCGGTACTTGTTCCAAGATATGGTGAGCATCAGGAACACGTCGTTGAGTGAAGTAACTGCGATTGGGGAGAAGATGCCTTTCCTTGAGGCACTCATTTATGGGGAATTGTCGGAGAATTCGTCTGTCACGCCCTTTTGTGATAGTATCCTGCTTCCGTAGTTGCTGCCAGAATACCTGTGGTGTGTGCTAACGGCATATTGTCTACATCGTAGATCTGCTTCAGAAAATTCGATTTTGAACTAGATGAGTCTGCTGGCATGGTAGGTAACAGGGTTCCTTTCGAGTCCATGATAGACCCACCACTTTAAGTAGTCCTCTGTATCTTATGTTCCCCTCCAATATATCATAGGATTTAGTTGCATCATTCGGTGGATCGGGAGGACGACTATTTTGAAGCGCAGTTTTGATAATTTCTTTCTACTTAATTTGTGTATTGCCAAAATTCAACCTTTCACTAATCCGGCCTCTCAGAAGCGCCAGGTTCGAGTGCCTTCTATATGTATAGAGTGATGTTCGATAATTCGGGAGATGAGGAGTGGGTGTTGTGATTCCGTGGCTTGGACTTTCGATATAAAATGATGTTCGATAACAGGGGATCTAGAAGCTCGGAGATTGTGATTTAAATATAGGGTGTCTATTATCAACGCGTATTGTTAGCTTCTACACAATCTGCAGATACTTGAGATTTGATTGCTGTGATGAAACTCTCTGCGGATAACATTGAGAGTAACTTACTGCTCATTTTATGGATCGAACATACCGGTCTGGCAAATTTTCGAACCAAGAGATATCTTCTACTTGGGCTGGAAGGTTAGTTAGGTTAGAGTAAAAGAAAGCTTTTGGCGACCACAACGAGGGATCTGCCACAGAAGTAATGGCTACTTGAAGAATAACAAGGATAATTCTAGACACTGAACAACAAGATGGACTATAGAGATAACAGTATTTAGAGCAATAGTAGAGAAGAAGAGAGTTAGCTAAGTAGCAGAAGTAATAAATTAGGAATGACATACATAGTAGAAGAAATTACAAAGGGCTCTCGTCTAATGATGGTAAGAAGAATCAACTTACACCAAAGGAGCATAGGAAAAGAGTTTTCAATCAATTTTAGTTGAATTTGAGGACGCTGGACTCAAGTCAAAGGTGTTGCATATGAAAGTGTTGTGGTATGATTAGGGGAACGGTAAGCATTGTGATCATAGGTCAATAATACAACCGTTTCTGGATGGGGAGAATACAGACAAGTGACATTGATCAATGATACAGTCATGGTATCTTTATGTGCAGAGTACAATGAATCAAAGTAGCTATGAGTAGATATTAGTGTACTCAAGAAGAGCTAGAGCTAGGTTTGTACAGAGACAAAGACAAACCATCAATGCTTGATAAGTAACAGCAGAATTGTAATGTAATGAAGTCAAACCAAAAAATTGTGTTCATAGGTGTCTTGGGGACCACAGCCTTTGGGTATTCATTGAGATGATACAAAGATACCAAAATTGTCATTGAAGATTATCAAGATTAGACCATTATTCACTGGGTGACTCCGGACGCTTCTAACCTTTTGCAACTATTCTGCTGCCTCACACCACATGTGATTCACAAGTACCTAAGCTTAACTGATGGTTGGATAGCTACCTAATCCCAAACTTATTGGGGTGAATTGCGCTCAACAGCTGATTCTAGTACCCTTCACTTTTTGATCTCTACCTTTTCTTTTTCCTTCCACAACACCTTCCATTCTTTATTCTTTCTTCCTCCTCAACAACTCTACCGCCGCCGAAACCTTTGTACAAATCTTCAATCAATCCCACTTGTTAAGATCTCTCTTCAATACCTTACTTACAAACGTATCCTTCGCAAAATGGTAAATAAATAATTATTCCAGAACTCAAGCCTATCCCAGAACTCAATTTGCGATCTTTCTTTCAGTACCACGCACAATGCTAACGTATTCAACAAACAGTCTGAACCTCTAGAACTAAGAGCACCCTCTCCATTAAGAATCGCCTCTGCTGTCTATTATATTCCTTATAATATAGCTAGCTTGAGGTATGATGATCCTCAATACTTATACATATTAGCGCACCTCTCACGATACTAGCATTAAGTCGCGTTCTTATGACGATGGCCTGATGATGTATGGTTATGAAGATGGGTATGTACCTTGACTTTAATCTTTTCCAAACAACTTCTTTTCAAGACAATAATTGGACATTGTTGGAAGTTCTTGTGGTTTACTTAAACCCCTTTTGCCTTCAATTCCTTTATTCAGACCATTCATTGATTGGTCCATAGCCGAACTCGACGCGAGATTTTTGATTAGTGTCAACTTTTGCTATTTTTTTAATTTTTTTTGCAGACCGCCTTGATTTATGATTCTGCCTACTATTCGTCCCATCACTTCATTTCATTCAATGTCAAATGTACTAGTTGTACTTCCATGACATATGGTACTTCAAGTTTTCCATCACAAGGGAATAGCTTCCTTGATATACTCATTTCTGTACCATCAACAAGACAATTTATTGTCTTGTTGAGAAGAACACTTGCCTTATCTCATCAATAGTTCGATTGAGAAGACTTCCACAGACATATAGCATCTATTTACTCGCATTGAAAATAGCTTTCAGACACTCCCATTAAGCACTTATTCTTTCATAGACATATAACACTTGTTCACATAAAAATGATATCCCAAATGCCCAGTGAGCATTCCATAACTACCGTGAAATACCACCAACCTTTGATGAGCATAAATTGAGAAAGACATAAAACTGCAGTCGCGTGTTGTTCATTTGTTTGCTTTGTCATTGTGATGAATGTTTCCCCGCACTTCATCTCCCAAGATCATTATTATTCGTTGGTATAAATTCACTGGTCCCCTCGGAGACCGAGAGAATCGTAGCATAGGTAGAGTAGCTTCTACTTCAAGTTCACTCCTTGATTCATGATCCATTTTTCTTCACCTTCAAAATCGATATTATTTCTTCCACTTCAAAGAAAAAACTTTTCAGCTAGCGGGACTCTACAAACAATATCCCCACCAATTTTGATTACTTCCTTATCACCCTCCCTCCCGCAGATAGAAGTTCTTCTTTCTTCCCTTTTACTACAACAGAAGATACAAGTCGAATCCTTTTCCGCCTCAAACTTTATCAATCCTTTTGGGGCTGGCGCTCTGTTCCTTTCAACTATACTTTGAACAACTATTACACACACTATTATTCGTAATCAAAACTACTATCACTAATTATGTCGCTCGTACCTAGTAGATCGCGACCCTCTCGTAAGTCAGGCGAAGCAGACCTTCGAGCTTCGATGAACCGTTCCGAATCAATGGATCCCTCCGCGTCGCAGTTCGTTCCGTCAACTCAAAATAAGAGGCAAAGTATCTCGGGTAGCTCTGTCTCTTTCAGTAGTCCACCACCACCCCGAGGTCATAGAGCAGAGGTCTTCGATAATCGCAATCGATCACAAAGCCTTCAGGACTGGATGGAAAGCAGGATCGGACATATTATTCGAACGATGCGAGAAACTTTATCAATTCCACAACAAGTTCAAGATAACATTGGTGCTGAACTTCAAAAGTTTCTCGTCGATTTTGCGGCCCAACAAGTTTTTGTCACTCAGAGCGTTGAATTTTACCAGACCAAGCTCAGAGATCTCGAGGCTCAGCTCCAGGATGCTTGCAGTGATTCCGAAGATGATTCTGGCGAGCCAAGCAAACGCGAATTACTTGCCATTATTGCCTCACAACGCGAGGAATTACAGTTGAAGGAGAATCAACTTAACGGAAAGCGGATTCTTTGGCTTGCCTCGCATCCACCTGCCTCCCAGCAGCGGGTAGACCCTAACCCACTCGGTCTTCCGAGTTTCAACGGCCGATCAAATTCGCAACTCCGATTAGGACCTCCTCCGTCACTCAGCAATTCTACTTCTGGTTATCGTAGCAATGGCCAAACATCCATGGCGCGTCTCTCAAGAGCTTCCCTTGCAGCGATGGAGAATGCTGCTGTCGGAGGCCAACCTTCACCAACACAGGAGGAGTATAACCGTGTCAAGGCATCTGTATCCGTCGCAGTTCCTGATAGTGCTTTGGAGAATGTGCAGTCCATTTCGAACCTGAGAAACCATCTTAATAGCGAGACTGAGACTGTCGTTAATCATCGTCGCTCACAACTACCACTTGTTCCATACAAGGAGCAACCTACGAGTGTTCATGAGATAAGCATCGTCTTCACCAAGGATTTCGGTGAGATCTTTGCATTGGCAGAAGGATGGGCTCGCTCATACTGTTCCATTCCTAACGTTCAAGGTGATCATGTAATTGCTAGCTCCAATCAGTCTCTATGGAATTATATGATGGAGCTTACATACAAGGATCCTCAGAGTGCGCATAGCCATGTGATGGCTCTTTTGAGTAGCGAGAACACCCGCTTTTGGTTTATCATGAGAATGGCTATGAGTTACTGCTTCAACAAAATCATGGCTCTTGAATCATTTGAGCAATTCAACAATGGTGTTGCCACACGTCTAACCACCATTAGGGAGCGACTCACAGCTCAGCCACGTAAGTATTATCTATTTCATGTTACAATGTTCAAGTACTAATATATTACTAGCAGTTTCTGTAGAACAACGTCAACAACTTGTGGCCGAGCAATCTGCGGTCGTCAAATCCGTCGTCAATTGTGCTGATTACGCGAAATTCCGAAATGATATGCTTGTGAAGCACACCAAATATCTACGAGACATCCTTGGGCCCCTTATGAATGAGGGAACTTCCAAGTCAGCGGCCGGTACTGACCTTGGCGCGATTATCATTGCTTCTATGGATCTTAGTGCAAGAATGTGGACAGCAAAGTTGAGCTTTCAAGTCATCTTTCCCGATCTTCTCGGCAACAAATTCACCGCTGGCACCATGATCGCCAAGGACCATCCAAGAGACAACCCATACCAGTTGCAGACAAAACAAAAGCGTCTTAAGCTTGTCATAACTCCATCCATTACAATGCGCGATGATAATTCCATCACCATTATCGCCAAGAACTTGCACAAAGCGAGTGTCCTCCTTATGACTTAAATAGTCTTCGAACAGTACTACGCATAAATTTCTCGCAAATAGATCGCCATCATTTTCAACTTCCGTCATTTTGGTCCGAACTGGTGAGCCACTGTCAACATCATCTATTCAGAGTATTTCAATCAGCGTACGATACTACCCCTCATCACCTCCAACTTGTTCATTCCTTTGAAAAATTTCTTTTTTCTGCTTTTCTCTTGTCATCTCTTAGGATTTGCATGACTCTTGTGGGAAAGTCATCTTACTACTACTACATTCTCGATTTTCACCTTCTCCCACTCCCCAAGGTATCTCAGGAGATCCTTCGGTTTACGACCATCTTGCTATTCCAGCTTTCGACCCAAAATATCCACTCACCTACACACCTCAAAAAAGTTTCATCTCGTCTTCAATTTCCTAGGACACGCAATTATTCAATCTTCAATTCTTTCATCCAGCGTTCAATATATCTACCCTACTCCTATTATCGAAGCACCAATGTCTTTTCTCCAATACGACATACAAGTCTCAAGCAATCTTCGATTTTGTACAACAGTTTCCTATTAACGCCTTTACTTTACCCTTTTCTCGCGCACGCAATCTCGATCGGAATCCAAACTTGGCGGCTCGATGATTCAACTCCCTCTGGATCTGATGCTTTCTTCCTTCTTTCTTGATGGAGTTCTCGATTTTCATAAAAGAGTGAATAGCATATGATTTGTCTTTGCTCTCGACACTTCGTATTGTTATTCTCGCCGACGACAAAATGATATGGAAATGAGATAACATCTGGATGTGGACGACATTCAACTTTTCGACCACCACATATTCTTCTCCTTAGGATGAAACACGAACCTTTCTTCGATTTTTTCGCTTTCCAATCTGATGTTCTTTCCTCATGCTCTACGTACTAGGAAAGCTATCTTCAGATGCGGTGATGGAAAGCATGAATTCTCGACTGGGGTTTTTTTATTCCTATCTAGTAATCTACTCTTGGTATTTCACTAGGAGAAGGTTATGTTCTGATCCTCTAGTATTCCACGGAGAATCTTTCCTTCTTTTCTTTAATTTTTCTTTCTTTTCTCAAAGCACGTTGGGGAGATGGATGAATGATCACGCGCATCATTCGGACTACATATTTAGTCTTGTTGCACTTGCACGACAAGAAAAAGTTTCATGATTTCTTCTACGTATGGCTACAGCAAATTCTGGTGGTTTTGCAACGTCGTTTTTCGGGGTTCTTCTGCGCTGACAAGTTTTGAGCTCGTTTGGATTATTTCTGAATGGACTTGGATTTAGAGAAGGGTGCAGAATATGGCATGGCATGGCATCGCTTAGATCAAGCAGATTTGCAGAGACTTAGGAAGAGAATAATTGAGCTTTTCATATTATAGTTTTTGTGTGGTGTGGTGTGATGTGATATGATATGATGTGTAGTGCATGTATGTGAATTACTTGATGAAGTGTATGCGAGATTGAAATTGATATCTGATGTTGCTCTGATGTTATCAAGAACCACCAAGTATAACGAATATCCATACCAATGCACTTTTCTCTGAACTCATCCATTTCATTCATTCATCCCTATGCTCTTCTCATCATCTCTCCCTTCCTCTCTCTTACTTGCTGCTTCCTAGCCTCCAACCTCAATCCCATTCCTCCACTCCAAACAGTGAATCCATAATCACAGCCTCTCCACACATCTCTCCTTCCTTCCTCTGCCTCCGCCTCGGTATAACTTCCTATCCTCCCCCTTCGCAACTCCATCCGATCTCTACACCCGAAAAATCCGGCTCATGATTCCCGACCCGAGTCTTCTGATATCCTTCTACTAGTAGCCACGAATCAAAACTTCCACATCTACACCTACAAAAGATCATCCCGGGTCCGGAATAATCCACCCACATATTACGAGAGCAAGTTAAGTAAGTGGATATACGATACATACAAACATACGATCATCGTACGATTTCTGGAATTTCTTCCGAGAGGTTGCGATGGCTTGGAGCGGTTTAGATATCCAGGTACTGTTTAGTAGTAGTATTAGCAGTATTGTGAATCCAACGTACTTTAAGGTGAGGATATCCCGAAAACGAAAGTGAAGAAAAGAGTGAATACATACTTATCACAATCACAATCTCAACCCTCCCAACAAAAATCCACATACAAGAACTCGAACCATGGAAAAGGAAAGATAACGAATCATCCAATCAAAACATCTACTGTAGCTCGCTGTAAATCTATCTACAAGCTCATGTATATTCACTTCTTATCATTCATTCACTCACCAAATTCCCTCCCTTATCTACTTATCTTTTACAGATAACACACCATGTGTCTAATCTGCAAATCCCATTTCTAAACATCACCGCGATGTTGTGCGTTTTGATTTGCGGGAGAAGAGGGTTTGACTTCCGAGAATGTATGAACTTTCACTTTGGATGAATGATAGCAATCTTGATATATTATGAATACCATTTTGTTGCTGCTGCGGGAAAATGTTGTGGTATTTTGGGTTTCATCGCTGTTTGTTTGTTCTTGGGGATTCTGAGTTTTTTTGATTTTTGATTTTTGCTGGTCTATGGTCTTTGGGTTGTGCGAGTGCACGATTTATGTATATATGAATGCCCGCATAACATCTATCATGCTTCTCTCTTCTCTTTTTTTCTTTTTCTAGTTTTCTACCTCATTCTCGTTTCCTACTTAAGAACAACCTCTCACTCCTTTAAATTAACTCCTCTATCCATGTAGAACTCTATCTACCTCTACACACTATACCATAAACTCCCCAACCCCGCCTCCCAACCCAACACTCTACATTCTCATCCCATTCCCAATATATACTACATATAGCTTTATCCCCCTCCCCTTTCACCCTCCGACAAAGTAAAGATACAAGTCCACTATTCTCTTTCTGCACATTCAACACTATCCGTACCGGAGCCTCGTACCAGGTTGTTTATTATCGTGCTACTTCCAACAGTGCATTGTTGTTAGCTTTGATATTTCCTTCTTATTCTCTTCTTCCTTCTGTCGTCTTATAGTATATCATATATCTGTATCGTTATATCACATCAAAACATCACCCTCTACCCCCGCAACCCCCGCACATATCTCATCACTCCCTACTCACTCACTTATTCAACCAAGCCTCCCAAAACCACCAAACTTCCAACCCCCCAAACATCCCATTGAAATCTCGCCTCCCCAATATCCCTTCTACCTCATTCTTCCACTCTCCATACCAAACCCTCAAAAAACCCTACAAATCCCCTCAGCTTTCTATCTTCCAATCTAGCTTCCAACCTACATGTTTCACACCCCATCATCCCACCAACTCCAACCCCCCACCCATGCCCCGTACACTTCCAGCTTCCCCCCCACCCCCTCATTCAAGATTCTTACCCCCTTCCAAAAAATCTCACAACTTTGCACGCATACACATACACATATACATAACCCAATGGATGGCCTTCTCCCAGAAGCTGATTTTGCGATCTGTACGAGCTGCGAAAATTGCCATACTTTCCAATATATATATGAGATCCAAGAATTTGATTTATTTTCATCTCCATTTCCCCAACTATCCTTCCACTCGCGATTTAGTATTCGCTAGCAGTTATCCGCTCTCTAATTGCCTTTTATTATATTTCGTCTGTTCGTCGGTCCGTCTGTATCTGAATTATATTTATATCCAGCCAGTAGTAACGCTTTACTACTTCATTATTTCATATACTCCAAGATGTATACATATACATACACATACACATACACGTCCAACCAAACACATACCTCAAATATACATACCTTCCCTCCGACTCCTCCAACCCCTCCGACCGCCCATACAAAAAAGCGAATGCTAAACAACCTCTCTATCATTTTCCATCTCCACCCCCCACTCCTTCATCTTCCTCTCTATGAGAAGGCGCCGCACCACATACACAATCTATCCTAATATATCCTAATACACCATACATACAGAAAGGAATTATATATATATTCCCAAGACCTTTCATTCCTGAACTTGTATATTTTAATATACGTCGTGGTAGTGGTAGTGGATTGGAGGATGGGGATATATATACGTGGTTATATCGATGAGTGAACCGATACAGACTCTACTTTTGAGGCTTGTGTAATGGACTATTTTAGAGTAGATATCTATCTATCTTTCGAATAACCTTAAAGTTGCTCGATAATTAGTATGCGTATAATGTGCACGATAGGATTAAATCAAGTAATAGAGGAGCACATACACATACACACCAAATTTCAAAAATTCCAACATAAGATAATGCAATTTCTCATTATGATTCATGAATGAACATAAATTCTGTCTCCAAAATCCGGGTATTTCTACTACACCCACATAAAAACGAATATGCACAAGCTATTCCCGAGCGAACCCTTAAGTCTTACGTACCTAACGCCCCAAATATCATAAAGTGCACACTTATTTATGTGTGTATCGAAAGCCATGCGCGCAAAAAGATATTTTAGCTATGAAGCGAAACGAACAGAAAAATGTACAGAGAAGTGAAGCGAATGAGAAATTGAAATGGCATCAATTCCCCCTATTAACGAACCTGGCATTCAAAAAGAAGAAGAAGAAGCACCAACCCATCAATTTCTAGACATTTCTCCACTAGCAGGTCTATGATCAAGTCTCTTAATAATCGCCCCTAGTACCGCCTTCACGATGCCATCACCCGTCAACCCCGCCTCGGTATCGCGTCCATTCCACGTAACAGTATCGACCATATCTCTAATCTTATATCTACGCTCCAGAGCATCATCCAGCTCCTCCAGTGCTCGTTTCGCCTCTGACACTTTCCCCACTTGGAAGAACTGGATGCCCACTTGCGTGAGCGGAGCATCGAGATCATCGAGCTCTCGGGCCACTTTGACGATTTCGGATTCCGGGTCATCGGAGGCCGCGCCGTCGGTGATGACGATGAGATTTAATGGTTTGACTTCGCGCCCGGCTTTGAGTTCCTTTTTGGCTCGCTTCATGTAGGGAGAGAGGATATCGCGGATGCGTTTGCCTGTGGGAGTTATGCCTTGGGGTTCGTCTACTATGGACCATACTTCTTCGACTGAGGCGGCGTTTTGAATATTGTAGTAGCCGGTGGAGGCAACGCCTTCGCTCTCGTTGCCCTTGTGTTTACTTTTGTGGTTCATAAAGTAGACGTCAATTCCATCAGCGTCGTAGGCAGTAATGATGGGTGCTATAGTTTGAAGGGCGAAAAAAACTTGTTCCCATGCTGTAGGGCGAGAGTACCATCCCATACTAGTAGAATCATCGATGAGAAGAACTGTATCGAATGTAGAGAGCAGGGCATAAGGTGATCCGTCAAGATCATGTTGTGGAATAGTTTCAGCAGTTTGTGGAACTGTAGACGCGTGGCGTGATGCGAAAGTGTTACTGCTGTAGAATGTAGGAGAATCATTCTGGGATGTAGAAGCAGCCGTGTGTGTTGTGGGAGCCTTACTGTAAGACGCGGAAGCATGATTGTACGATGCAGGAGATATTGGTGATGTAGAAGTATACGCTGGTGGAGGAGCATTATCTGGAATTCCTCTGGGGAAGGATAATGGAGTCTTCGATGGTGCGGTACTCTTTGAACGACCTAGTTTATCGCGGATACTACCCAACAAACCACTCTTACGTCTGAGGCCACTGCCACCGTTATGAGGATTTAAAGACATGATGAGGTTGTCGAATGTATCAAAGTTATGTACTAGAATAGGAAGGTGGGGTATAAGATCTTGTAGATGGCAGTAAGATGGTAAGGCTGAAGATCGTTTGGGGTTTATAACGTTTGTTTGTGTGTAACCTGACGATGACTTGTAATTAATACTGTATTTATTGTACAGTCTTGAGTAGGATTATTGGTAATTGGTCAATGATTTGTGAATGTTATGAATTTATGAAAAGGATTCCAGCTATTTAAACTGGTGAGTGACTACTTATATCTCACAGTAAAATTCATATGGTATTGCCGCCGTGTATCTAAAGATCTAGACTCTGATTCTGCCCATGGCGAAGTAAAGCTTCTGACACATAAATGAAGTTAATGATTTAGTAGTGTTGCTTAGTTACCGAATGTCCGAACATCAATGTTACAAATTCTATGAGGTTGAGTAAAGTGAAATGAGTTTGATGTACATATGAGAAGAAATAAGAAATATTGCAAATGAACATCGGGAGTATGTTTGAGGTTTGAGAGATATGATTGGTTCGATTAAGAATCTCGCTGTGTGTAAGAAGGCGCAGTTTTGACTTCGCCAACCACAGTATCTCAAATTATTATCATCACTACCCAGCTATTTAACTCAACAAGGCAATGTTAGGCAATTGATCCAACGATAATACAAGGCTGTGTACACCCCCGATACGACGCAAGAATGCTTGTTTCCGATGAAGTGGTCCCAAGCACCATCAATTCATCTCCTTATGTTTCCCAAACCACCGGGTATCGGTATATACTTGTTTGCACGTTTTCCCCGCGATATGAAGTAAATCAATCAAATGATAACTACCGAGGGGCTTGGCATCAAAATTTGTGTGATATAATGTGGGAAACATCGCAGTATAAAGGCTTATAAGTTGTAATGCCACAATATAATGCACTGCGACATGATTTAAGATAAGGCATTTCTTTCGCCAGATCTGATATATAACGTTATGGTCTTGTCTTATGGAAGTTTTTGTAAGATAGTACATTCCTTTGCGAAGATTATAGTAAGACATTAGGCCGAGAAGGCTACAAGCAAAATGTTATACCCAGCCTCAATCTTGGATTTTAGAATGACAATAAGGTGATAATGCGTATCTTGGTTTGTTACTAGGCGACTTGTCAAATTTTTGATTTCGGAGTGCAGAGAGACTGACCTGAGTTTTAATAGAGCCTCATAGTCTTCGGTAAGACCTTTTGAAGACATGTGGCTAGAGTGGCAGATGGCTCATAGATGTGGCACGTAGTGTCAGACTAATGTCAGATTTCGATAAGTCAAAATGAGGCACGATTTCTTTCTCCGAGTCAAGCCGGTGACCATTATATTTTCGGAGGTCAATTTTTGACAGGCGAGAAGATTATATTACCAGGGAGTGATGTAGATTCGAAAACCTAAAGAGCAAGGCCTTTTCTTGTAAAATATGGTGGCAAGCGAGTTTTCAAATTTTCGCTTGGGTGTTTGAGGTATCGAAGCTTAAGAACTCATCACATAAATTTTAGGTCTAAGGGGTTGTAGCGAGTTAGATGGATTTTAAAGGGATGAGAGGGGTACCGGTGGAGGGGTAGAGGGGTAATGAACCGGCGGCTATTGCAACATCAATTCTAAAGCCTTCTCCACCATCAATGTATTTTGCCGCCAAAGTAACCCAGCAGATTGGGGGTGGCAAAATGTTGGCGGCAATTTTTAGGTTGATGAGCGTGATCAGATCAGAGAAGGGTCTTGATACAATCGAAGGCAAGTAAGGCAGGTAGGGATGGATCGGAGTTTTTGTTTGTCTCTAATTCTGTAGTGTACCTTGATGAAGAGCGTGGCTTCAAGGTAGGAAAACCTACTAATATGGTTTGGCAAACATTTCCGGACCAATGAGACTGCAATCTTCAGAGCATTGGAATATTGGAAGGTTGTCTATATAATGATTATCCGAACTATAGTGTGCAATCTTCAAAGCCAGTTGTATACTAGCAAAGATAGTATATCTTTTCCTATATATAGTTACAAATCTGAGTATTGTTGGATGATTAAAGAATTTGTACGGATTTAAAGCTTTTTGATACCAGGAGGGAAGCTAGGGGGTAGAGTGGTTTACTGAACGGAGATAGTGTATTGTGAAGGGGTGGTGGTATATTGTGAAGCAGTGGTGTATTGGAAGAAGGTAGTAAGTAGATTGACACGAGGTAATGTAATAAACAGAAACGGTACATTGACAGGATGTGATATATCTAATAGAGGTAGTATGTATATTAAACGGGATTAGCACATTGACAAGAGGTTATGGAATGAACAGAAATGATACAGACGAGATGTGATATGATGAACGGGAAATGATACATAGTCTAGCCTACCAGGCCATCCAACTTGTTAAAAACTGCATTGTATGCAGCATACACACCTCATTTCATCACCTCTTTACAATATACATACATACAATCAACAGGAAAGATATGCTCTAGTCCAACCTCACTCACTTGGCCAATATCAATCGAACTCCTTTACTTTGGTTGCCCTGCACAACCAAATCATGACACCATTTTTCGTTATCATTATTGACTTTGCTGATAAAAATGACGATCGTCTGATTGTGATGTGATACTTGATGGGGCTAAAAGGGGTAAACAATGTTGCTTCTATTAGTAGTAGTACTGGTACAATGGAGCGAGAATGAATACGATGTACATAACATAGATGTCAAGATCAAGTAAAAGGTACCGAGAGAGTAAGTACCAGGTGTCTATCCTATCTATCAAGATTTATTTGTTTCTTGAACTTTCTTTCTATTAAAATTGAGTGGGGGAAGGTTACTTGGTTAATTATTAGTTAGTATAAGTCTAGGCACGGCAAAAAGTTATTAAACTGGGCGACGTCAATGGATAATGGTAGAAAGCGGTAGAAAAAAAAGAAGAGGAAAGAAAATGAAAAATAAAGGTTGTGGTTCGACGGTATGACATAATCAACCAACCTTCCCTTACCTTCCCTTACCTTTCCTCCATTGAGGGGCAATCGAGCGAAAGAAAAAAAATAGAATCATATGGGCAGAATATCGAAATACTAATAAGTTAAACAAAACTATCACGTGACTATCAATAAAAATAACTTCAATAATATATTCATATTCAAAATCCTATTGGTTACATCAACAACATAAGTGGAAAATACATCAATCAATATGATATCATATAATGGATAACCATGTGAAAATATAAAATTATTAAAAATCGTAATCAATTGAATCAAATCATCAAATCCCATCTAGAGGATTCTTTCCATTCTCCATTATGGAGTAGAAGGTGATGGTGAATTCCAGACATATCCACCGCCTTCCATTTTCGACCATATCCACTGGTTTAAGGCAAAGAAGATTCCAGAATCGAAACTGCTGGAATCGAACTTTTCGCTTTAAAAGTCTCACATTCAACCCAACTTTTTTCTATTCTGCATATTTCTCAGACAACCCTTTTTTAAGATACCACTTTTCCCAATCACTCTTCTTCTCAATTTCAACTCTCATACAAAGCAAAGCGATCAAAGAAGTTAAAGATACTTCGACTTTAAAATCATCAATCCTTTTACACATACGCACACAACTCTAAAGATTAATACAAACAAGATGGCTCCAGCGTAAGTTTGACTCGATTCCACCCATCAACCCCTCCTTTCAGCCTTGTGTCGTCTATTTTGAAGGCTTAAAGGTCAACATCATCAACCACAACAAAACACATTTACTAACCATGTCATTATAGTATTGGTATCGATTTGGGAACTACCTATTCTTGTGTGGGTATCTTCCGTGATGACAGAATCGAAATTATCGCCAACGACCAAGGAAACCGTACCACACCTTCCTTTGTTGCTTTCACAGATACCGAACGTCTGATCGGAGATGCCGCCAAGAACCAAGTCGCCATGAACCCAATCAACACTGTCTTCGATGCTAAGCGTTTGATTGGTCGCAAGTTCGCAGACCCGGAAGTTCAAGCCGATATGAAGCACTTCCCATTCAAGGTCATTGACCGTGCCGGAAAGCCAGTTATTGAGGTTGAGTTCAAGGGAGAGAACAAGCAATTCACACCAGAAGAAATCTCTTCCATGATCTTGGTCAAGATGAGAGAGACTGCTGAGGCTTACCTTGGAGGAACTGTCAACAACGCTGTCGTCACTGTTCCAGCCTACTTCACCGATTCTCAACGTCAAGCCACCAAGGATGCTGGTCTCATCGCTGGTCTCAACGTTCTCCGTATCATCAACGAACCTACCGCCGCTGCCATTGCTTACGGTTTGGACAAGAAGATTGAGGGTGAACGTAACGTTCTCATCTTCGATCTTGGTGGAGGAACTTTCGATGTTTCCCTCTTGACGATCGAGGAAGGTATCTTTGAGGTCAAGTCCACCGCTGGTGACACTCACTTGGGTGGTGAGGACTTCGACAACCGTCTTGTTAATCACTTTGTTAGTGAATTCAAAAGAAAGCATAAGAGCATGTTTCCCTTTCTTATTATTTTCCCCTTCACATTGAATTACATCCCCAAGTCACTTTTTCACATTTTACATTTACAATATGCTAACATAATGTTTTACAGAGGATCTTTCTTCCAACGCCCGTGCTCTTCGTCGTCTCAGAACTGCTTGCGAACGTGCTAAGCGTACTCTCTCTTCATCCGCACAAACTTCCATTGAAATTGACTCTCTCTTCGAGGGTATCGATTTCTACACCTCCATCACCCGTGCTCGTTTCGAGGAACTCTGCCAGGACCTCTTCCGTTCCACCACCACCCCAGTCGACCGTGTCCTCGCTGATGCTAAGATTGACAAATCCAGAGTTCACGAGATCGTCCTTGTCGGTGGTTCTACCCGTATCCCACGTATCCAAAAGCTCATCACCGATTACTTCAACGGTAAGGAGCCAAACAAGTCCATCAACCCTGATGAGGCTGTTGCATACGGTGCTGCCGTCCAGGCTGCTATCCTTTCCGGCGACACTTCCTCCAAGTCTACCAACGAGATTCTCCTTCTCGATGTCGCGCCATTGTCTCTCGGTATTGAGACTGCTGGTGGACAAATGACCAAGCTCATTCCAAGAAACACCACTATCCCAACCAAGAAGTCTGAGGTCTTCTCTACCTTCTCTGACAACCAACCTGGTGTCCTCATCCAAGTCTTCGAGGGTGAGCGTCAACGCACCAAGGACAACAACCTTTTGGGTAAATTCGAACTCACTGGTATCCCACCTGCACCACGTGGTGTTCCTCAAATTGAGGTTACCTTCGATCTTGATGCCAACGGAATCATGAACGTCTCTGCTCTCGAGAAGGGAACCGGAAAGTCCAACAAGATTGTTATCACCAACGACAAGGGTCGCTTGTCCAAGGAAGATATCGAGCGTATGTTGGCTGAGGCTGAGAAGTACAAGGCTGAGGATGAAGCTGAAGCTGAACGTGTTGCTGCCAAGAACGCTCTTGAGGGCAAGGCTTACCAAATCAGAAGTTCCTTGTCTGAGGCTGACCACGAACTCTCCAAATCTATCCCAGACCCAGCTGCTAAGGCGGAGTTGCAAGCTAGCGTTGACAAGATTGTCGCCTGGGTTGATGAGAACCAACAAGCTACCAAGGAGGAGTACGCACAACAAGAGGCTGATCTTGAGGCTGCTATCAAGAAGGCTACCGCCGGTGGAGCTGGTGGAGCCGGTGGTGAACCAGCTCAAGATGCTGAGATTGAGGAGGTCGACTAAATGGTTTCTTTTTTCTATCCTGACGAATTTCCTTTACTCTACATATGATAATACCTCCACACACGATGGTTATTGGGTGTTTATTGGTCTTTTTTCATTGTGGTTAGATTTGCGGTTGCTTTCTACATCGGAAAAGCCGGCGTTCTCAATGTATTAAAGCTTTAAATAGGAGTATAAAATATAAGGTTAAATAATATTTGACTTGTTCAATTGAATTTGATGTGATGTATGAGTGGTTGAAATGTTATGAAGTTTTTGATTACTTTTTCACTACTTTTTTGTGTCTTGTATCTTAAAGTATGATATCGCTCTCGGAATTCATGTTGGCTGTCTGGTGGTCTTTCCATAATGAGTAAAAACGACTTTTGATTGTTGTAGAGTATTTCAAACAATAGATTATCCATTTTATACTCTTTCGTATACTAAGATTGTCGTCTTTCAGATAATTCTATACTTGAAGTATATTTTTATAAGGAAACTACCCCTCTTCTCGCCTTCCCCTGCCTATATATTCCCCATCTCCTTTTTTATATCTATGCCTTCTCTATATCTAATCGCCTCTTATATCTATTCTTCCCCCCCCCCCTTTTTTCCCTTATCTCTCTTTTTTTCCTTATAATTTCTCTTTTCTTATATTTTGCCCTTTTTCTTATCTACCCCTCTCGCCCCGCCTTCTCCTCTCCTATATCCTTCCACTCTCCCTCCCCCTTATAACCACTACACACCTTCTTAACTCTCAAATCTCAAATCCCAAATCCCAAAATCCCAAATCATTTAAATCGAACTAGATTTGCTATTACATCTCTGGAATGTCTCTTTTTGTTTCCCCTCTTCTCTTTTTAAGTACTTTATACTTTTATTTTTAAGACTTCGGACTTTGGACTTTTGTTCTTGATGTGTTTTTTTGGATTTGTGATTGTGATTATGATTATGATTATGATTACTGTTTTTTTGGGGGGGGTTGTTGGAGGTGTTTTGGATTTTGGGAGTTGGAGAGTTGAGGAATTGAGTTGAGGAGTTTCAGAAATAGAAAGTTAGACATAGGAAGATAAAACTAGGTTTTAATATTTCCTATATAGTTTTCAAGGAAGAAGTATTTATCTTTTTTTCATTTCTCCATTTTTTTTTTTCAATCGAAGGAAAGCAATAAGAAGCAAACAAAAACAACCAAAAACATACCATCACTTCCATAACTTCCCATCCCTTTAAAGCCTACCAATTAATACCTCTATAGCTTTCGTAGTAGGAATTTCGAAATAAAGTATAAAGTATAAGGAATATTCATAAGAAGAATCCCTGAAATATCCTTGTACGTGTATTCGTTAATCAGGACGAAGGAGAGGTATGTTTTTTTGGATCTCTTAGAGGTTGTTTTAATTTTGTATGGAGGGTTTCTGGAGTGAAGGAAATGGATTTGTGATTCTTTTGGGGGGAGGGGAATGGGGAAGGGGGATAGGGGTTTCGCTTGCTTGGTAGGGGGTTTGATGGATGTGTCTGTTGATTTATTGATCTATCGATTAATTCACTTTTGTTATGAGTGTGTTGTATTCATACCTTTTCCCTTTCCCTTTCGTTTCCTTTTCCTTTTCCTAGTAAATAAAACCGATTGATTCCTGGGTATATGAGATAATGTGATTTTTTTATATCTGGGTAGTTTAACCGGACATGTGAGTATTCTGGATATTTGATTCCATTTGATATTGTATGTATATATATATATGTACTTATAAAGTTTCTCATATAGATAGTCAAATATGTCATCCCTCTTGATTTCCCTTCTTTTCGTCTTTCGCTTCCTATCTCTTTATCTTCCTCTTTCTCATTGTGATACTGGCTCTACCGTATAAACTTCCCTCCATCCACCTTCTTTGCATCTCATCGCATCTCGTCTCGCCTCATTTTATCATTTCTTATCTAATCCCTCTCTCCCTCTTATCTACCACTCCCCCCCCCCTCTTTCTCTACTCAAACCCAAACTCAAACCTTTTTCTCGTAGTCAGGAATCTCGATTTCTGAGTATTCCATTCTATGGCTTTTTAGGAGGACAATCCTCATCGATTCTTTATTTTATATCTTGGATCTCGGTTTTCGGATTTGGGTTTAGATTCAAATTCAGATTTGTTTAGGGGTTCTGTTGTTTCTGTAGTGTGATTCCTCTTTCTTATATCTTATATCTTATATCCTGCTTCCTCTATCGATTATATCTATCTGTCCATTTGTCCGTCTGTTGAATCTATTAGGTCTATTTACCAATTCTACTTGCTTACTTTCGGCATCTTATATACCTTATACACTCTTTCCTTTTTGCATTATTTTTATCATCCTCTTCTTCTTCCCTCTTCTTCTTCTCCCCTCTTCCTCTTCTTCTTCCCTCATCAACCAGCCTTCGAAACCCCCACATCTAAACTTCCCCCTTTCCATATCCAAATATATACATAAATACCTCGATCGAATCTCAAATAACACATCATCATTCATTCTTAGAATCTCCTACCCCATCCATCCCATCCCATTTTAATTCTAACCATCCTCTCTTAAACCGATCCCTCTTATCCCCAATCATACCCCATTCTATCATACCCCATTCTATCATACCCCATTCTATCATACCCCATCCCATTATGTCTCATCTCCTCCTAACTGGTAATAGATACTCAACTTTAGAATATTTTATATTCGTATTTGATAGATTTAAAGTTTGAGAACGAAATGTTCTAAGCTGTTTCGAATAGATGTTCTTGTCTATTTCGTCTTCTGTCTCTTATCTTCGTCTTGATTATCTTCTCTTGAGTGAGTAATTTCTCTTGTTCCTTATTTCTATATCTTGTATCTTATCGCTTATATTCTACTTCCTTCCTTTCTTCCTTTTCCCCCCTCTTTCTTCTTTTTCATAATACCCCTTTCCTTTCCCTTTCAATATTGGGTCTTGAGTTTTGGATTTGATAGCTCAAACATATCATATCATACTGCATATAAATAAACAAACATCCCACCGAGCCAAGCCAAGTACCTCCCACCTATCTAAAGATCCCAGCAATACAGCAATATCCATAAACATTCATTTCATTCCATTCTATATACATCTATCTTCTATCTCTCTCCCCATCTCTTCTTTCCCCCTGGTTCTCGAAGAATCTAGATCTTCAATCCTAGTGAATTGAATTGAAGACTCAACATCTTGACTCTTGATATCTTTCGGTATGGAGCATGGAAGAACTAAACAATTTAAATTTTTTGGAGAAAAAAATATACGTTCATTATGTATTAGATTTAGATTTCAGTCTTCATATATATGTACTCTCTTTCTATTTCTCAAGTTTGCAGGAATCGATTTTATTACCGTGAATGATCTCTAATTTCCCCGCCCCTCTCTCCCTCTCTCTCTCTCTTGCATTTACCCCTCAAAACTCAACTCACTCTTCAATACCCACTACGCCGATCCATCATCTAGTCTATCCGCTCCCAAATCTGAATACTCTAGACGCAATAAATTTCCCTTTCAGCCCCCGTAACTCTAGTACTAGTGAGTGCAGATGCAGGCGGAGGGAAATCGGACTTAGTTTATGGTTGCGATTATGATTTGAGACTGGGGTTGAGGTTGGGAATGAGGTTGAGCTTGAGCTTGTATAGTTGATGTTGGATGCGAAGTACGGCTGAATATGATTTGGAATATGATTTTGACAATGAGTCGAAGAAGGGGATATTGCATTGGGAGGGCTTATGCTTTATGCGGGGATTTGAGATACTTTAGTTGTGGGTGTGGGTGTGGGATATGTTGATGAAGGATATGGAATTGTGGGATTGTAGGGAGAGATGGATGATAAGCGGGTTATGAAGGTGATAGGGAGTTGATATTGTTGGTGGGTATGTGAGGTGATCTAGGTGTTTAATATTTTGATGTTTTGGGAACTTGATGACGATTTTGTTTTTGGATTATATAGTATTTATCAATTATTTGTTATTATAGAAGAAGAAGGAGAAAGAAATGGAAGAGGGGAAGAGAGGGGAGGGAGACTTATAAATATATAACTAATTCTATAATTTCGTTGTCCAGAATCAAATGGTATATTAAAGAGCATTGAAGCAAGGTCTTCTGAATGAAAAGCCTAATCACAATATAATCTATACTCATCTCTCAGGAGAATCCCGGCTTCTGAGATATAGAACAAGTGTTTGATTCTTCTCATTAGAACCAGACAACGAGAGAATTGACGATACAGTATTCTCTATCAGCGCCTCGCGCTCCCTGTTAGATGAAAATGAAGACTAATATCATCTTTTCATTATCTCACTAGGATGGCATTTTGATATGAAAGGAAAATATATGTATGGGACTTTTGAGTAGAAGAATTACGAGGTATTGATATACTTATATCGTCGCTCTTGAGAACCACTGATAAAAACGAGAAAATCTCTTCATTCGTTGAAACAGAATGAGATATTCAGAAAACTTCCCATTTCTTGATAAATTTGGATTCTGACACCGAAGAAGACAATCAGAGTGTTAATGAAACACACTAGACAGGGTGTCCGATAGAGCATACAATGTAAAAGAGGGAGAAGATGCTAAGAAGTCAGTGGAGGAGGTATGCAAACCATGTACCTCACACGGAATTGACGATAATAGTATTGAAAGAGATGTTAAGATAGGAGAATATCTATGCAGAGATTTCCGCATTGGAGGAACAATTTTTCTGGAAGAGAATGAGAAGATACTGATTAGCAGCTGTGTGTTTTGTTCCTCTGGATGGAATTGAAGTTGGAACTTGGATGTTGGAACTTTAGTGAGTGATGGGATGATTCCTATATGCTCTGGATTAGTAAGAAGAATGATTTGATATCATTTGCTTTTTGGGAGAGAGTAGGATGGAAATGATATGAGTTCAAGAAAGGTGATAATGTGCTTTCCCTCATCTGTCCAATGATATGGGAGTAAAACATTGATTGGTATATAGATGTTTCTGTCTTTGATATCTTTGATAAAGACTGCGCTGGATAAGATTAGCATTTGGAGACCCTTCGAATGATTCATGTTTCACTTACTTAGTAGTCAAAGTTCCCTTCCATTGAGGGAAATATTGATGATGTCGATATTTCCACGTGCTCTATGTTAAAAAGAAACATGACTCATGATAATACCATTGCATCCATCTGGAAAGAATTGGATATTTGAAACCCACAAATGTTGTATTAAATAAGACATGGCAGGCTTTGTATCCATTAGAAAAAGGGTTGTTGATAGATTGATATTGCTCTTTCTTTCGCCAAGTTGTATTCGAGATGTTGAGATGAATGAAAAGCGTGTGATTTGGATTTTATCAACTCTCAACTCTCAGCTCCCCGAGTAAATAGGTGATGAAAAATATGAATGACATACACAAACACACACACACACACACACCACGTCAACGAACTATGAAGGATTGAAGGCTATGAGATCGCTGATCAGATCTGACCTGCAAATGTCTTGATAACTTTTCCACCATCGCTTGTCAAATCATCAAACTCCCAAAGAGGTATCTCCTTACCGTACCAGTAGCAGTACGCACATAGATATTACCTAATACTCTTAATATGTATTTCGGCTATGTGATTTGGTTGGTGGTAGATAGTAGATTGCAAATTATACGTGGTCAGTACTACCTCTCTAGGTACACGCTGTGCAGACTGTCTTGCATTGATATGCATCGCTGGGCAGTAGGTACGAGTGAGTAGGTGTAGCGATGACATGGTTTTGTATGGAAGAGATGAAAAGACATGGGATTGGAAAAAGAGCTTCTCTCCGACTGGTTTGTTGTGGTGGAGATTCCTAAATGTACTTAAAAGGGAGAACCGAGGGTAGGGTTTGTAGGTACAGTAAATGTACTTGTGGGTTGATGGATTGATATGTACAAAGTACAGGTGCGTTGGTCTGGTAGATCAAGATGAACTTC
Source organism: Sclerotinia spermophila (assembly GCA_038090695.1). Lineage (NCBI taxonomy): Eukaryota > Fungi > Ascomycota > Leotiomycetes > Helotiales > Sclerotiniaceae > Sclerotinia > Sclerotinia spermophila. Next base: position 112,644 of record JBBMOJ010000051.1, read on the forward strand.
AAGATTGACTCGGGTTGGAAGATCAAAATCCCTGATTTTGCATCGATATTATCTCAAGTTGTCGTTGTCGTTGTTGTCGTTGTCGTTGTTGTCGTTGTCGTTGTTGTCGTTGTTGTCGTTGTTGTTGTCATTGATCTTGTTTGACAGTGAAGTTATTGATCCTAATTACACCTAATTCAGATGGTCAGGTTGGTTCTTACAGTCTACTGTAGTGAAGTCAGGTAAGACAGAGCAAAAGCTTACTAATACAATGGGCTGGGCCGTTACTAACGCTACGGCCAATACTCAATATTACCATAGGTGCATCCTACTACATTTCAACCTATACCCTTCTAGAGGACGGAAGCGACGAGAAGGCATGATTCTAGAACTCATGAAGAATCTTTAACAACCATACTTCGTACCAAGCAAGTATTCTGTACATACATACATACTTACATGGAAACAACAACACCATTCTTGTCTGTGAAGAATAAAGCCCTGGTTAATTCGCCATAATCCTTACCACTTACTTCTCTTTCTTCCCCTTCTCCTTCTCAAACCCCCCAGTCCAACGAAAGAAGAAGAAAAAATCAAAACACAAACAACACAAAAGTCTAACGCTCGCCAGATCATCCATCCATTCTTCCATTCACCAAAAATTTCTCAAAATCACTCTCAAGCTAAAAACTGCTGCATACTCCCTTCCACCAATCATCATTTCAATTGAATTGGAGATTTATCCCCTCTTCCACACAGCCAAGGTATCTGCCCCCGCTATCAGAACCCAGCTTCGACATTATAGGAAAAAGCGTGGAAGTGAAGGGTCCAACTCCATATTTCCTACTCCTCTTACCGTTCCGTGGCGATTCACTCACGACTGTGGTCTCACGCTTGTAGCACTTCTGCCCATTCACATACTGATATCTATTTCCCCTGCTTCTTACACAAATAACTACTCCGTACCAGTTAAATACCTACCGGTTGCATTCAAAACTTCTGCTACTTTCCGACCCACACCTTTCGAAAGACCCTATCACACCAAAAGCGGATACAAGATCTCTTCCGGTAGGCAGTTCGATAATGTCAATCAAGTAAGTAAATGGTCGTCTCTTGTGGTTTCTGTAGTGTAGTAGTATTTCATTGCCGTCACTTTCCTCTTTGCTTTCTTCATTTTCAATTCTCAATTCTATCTTCTCCTTCTTTTTCTAGTCTGTTTTACCTCCATTTTTCTCAATCATGTATGCTTTTCACCAAGAACAGCATTTTTATGCCTTGCATATGGCGGAAGAAGCAATGCTAAAATCTACCCGCGAAAAAAGTTGGGTAATGACCTCTAATGAGGCTGCATTCGTCAAACTTCCTAATGAACGAATTCTTTACACTTCACCTCCTCGAACGAGTCTACAAATTTCTACGACGACTACGCCTGCTGGCGCAGAACCATATTCAGCTAAGAGTGACGCTGGGGTTGTTTATATCACTAATCAACGAGTATGTGCATCTTTTCTGTTTGTCACATTGGTGAAACTATTTACTGATTCCCATGAAGATAGTTTATCTTCCAAGTACACCTACTCCCGAGCTTCAATCATTTTCGTCGCCAATTCTCAACTTGCAAGATAGTTATGTTCGTGCTCCATTCTTCGGCGCCAATTACTGGACTGCTCTCTGCAAGCCAGTTTCGGGAGGTGGAATTCCTCCTGACTATCCTTCAGTCGAGCTCAAGATGACATTCAGAGAAGGCGGGGCTTTCGATTTTCATTCTTGCTTGGAACAAATAAAGGAACGTCTATACCAAGCTTATAGTGTCGCACGCGAACATGGGGGAAGGGAAACGAGTGGAGTAGATTTGACGAACATGGATTTAGAGCAATTACCTGCTTATGAAGCTGCGACGGAGGTCGCAGATGAAGCACCTGAGGTAGTTCGAGATAGCGGGGTAGCAAGCACAACTGGAAGTTCACGGCCCGAAACCTTCACCGCGCCAGCTGAGCCCCCTCCAGATTATGAAGAAGCACAAGCACAAGCCGTTTCGGTGGACCTGGATCAGCGATTACGAGAGCAGGCCGAGAGACAATGAGAGAGGGTAAGCGACATATATAGCATGCTGTGTTACATACGTTTTGTTACATCAGGTATTACGAAGTCATGAATAAATGAATGCTGGTAATGGACGGGATATATGGAGGGGGGACAGGCGTTCTTCTATCACAAATTTACATATGAGATTTGGCATGGTCTTTGATGAGAAATGGGGCTATAAAGCAGCACTGCAATGGCGTTTGAGAGGTTGATGATAAATTGCTTCAAGATGGAATTGATGTCTAAAGTAGTCTGGAATAGCTAGTTCATCATGAGAAACGATACCGGTTAATAATCATTATGAAGTTTATATGTATGAATATCTATATGTTACACACAATCAATCAATGGTATGAGATTTTGCACTGATGATAAATTTCAAGTTGATGTCGGAAAAACCAGGAACCAAAATTCACCGACCAATCAAATCCGACCAATTGCAACTGAGACTTCAATTTTGGCGAGGATCATTTCTCATCCGACACGCTGGATTTTGACTCGTATCAGATAGTAGTATTCTACCACCAAGACCACAACATACTCAACATTCTACAATTGATTTGAATCCCCAAAATCGATTGTAAAGATGGGTTTCTTCGATAGCTGGAGCGATCTTGTATCAGCTGCTACACCATGGAGTCAAGCAGAGGCAGAGGCAGTTTCTGGAGGTGCGAGTACGGAGAAGACTCCCGCGCAAAGAGATGATGGCGCGGAGGGTGAGGTAAAGGTATGTTTGGTTTTGGGTTTTGGTTTTGAATCTGCTGGAGAGTTTGATTGTGATTTGGAGGGGGAGCTGGGTTCGTGGGGGGTTCGAGGAAAGGGCAAATGGAAGGAGGGGAATGATATACTTTTTGGATGTGTGCGGGGGGTTCGGATTTGACTGGATGGGTGGGGAAGACTTGGAAACTATCATGGATACTTGCGTTGGATATGTGCTGACCAGAGATTGTGTATAGGATCCATCCGGAGCCACTCCAGACAAGAGAGCAGCCAAGAACGCTGAAGAGAAAGAGCCAACAAATACGGAACCTGAAGTGGAAGAGGAAGAGGAAGAAGAGGAAGAAGACGAAGAGGAGATGGTTGATCCAAAAGATAAGTTTGAAGAGGGTGAGTGTCTTCATTTATACACTGGGAGAGATCTTGGGCAGAGTAAAGAAATTCCAATAAGTCCAACTCATGTGTAGAGCTTGGGTGTTTCCTGAAATTCCTTTGGGTTTACAGTTGGTCTATTAGGGGCATAGAGGCTAACATGTAATAGAATGCAAGCAATCAGCAGCTTGTGCTCCTTCTAAGCACCATTACGATGAGTGCGTTGAGCGAGTTACAAGTGGTAAGGAACAAGTCCCAGGCGAAGACTGTGTTGAAGAGTGTATGTACCCTATACTCCCATTCATCCACCCAGCTACTAACACAAAAATTTCAGTCTTCCATCTCGCACACTGCGCCACTGCCTGCGCTGCCCCCAAGCTCTGGAACACCCTCAAGTAAATCCAAGCTTGACTACCTAGTACATCACGGAATTACGCACAAAACATGAATCACCTTTCTAGATGAACGGAGAGGGAAGAAAGAAAGAAGTTAGAGGATGGCGGAATTGTACAAATATGAAACCAAAATCCGTTCTTGAGCACTGCATTGCATATGAGATCAGATCACCATTTTTCATCGAGCGCATTGCATGTAGTATAGAAAAGGAATCGATATAGAGAAACTGACTTTGGTTTTCTTTACCTTTCTATCTTTGGGATTTTTGACACCGAAATTGTGCTTGATTTTATATCTCCAGATCATATTTGGAATCGGGATTCTTATCATTTCGGATCTTTAACTTGAGTGACAATAGTAATCTTACAATCACAAGCAAAATTCATCGACGAATACCTGCACACACACAGATACCTAGGCATTTCTCAAAACTCGACCTATCACCCGGGTTTCTTCTCAATTCGGAAAACAGATAGATATTCATACTTCGGGATGTATATATATTCGGATAATGGATAAATGAATCCTAGTCTCGACCCTGTTTCTGAGTGCACCGCACCACGAGACCTTATGTCTTGGTCCATTCAGAGGGGTTAGAATGTTATGCGTACTTCGTTTTTGCTCGCGAGCATGTGAACTTGGATTGTGTAGCTGATGGTGATTGGATGTGGGATGGTATTTCCAATGTGAGTGATATGGATGGATGTGCAGAGTACACGAGACGAGATACCTGAGTGAGGAGTGAGGGGATGAGAGATAGGATCTCTCCCCTCTTTAGCTAGTCTGGGGGATAAGCAGGTGAGGTACTAATGTAGGACATTTAATCTTCTTTGATATGAAGTTTGTATACTGTGTTGCACAACATACTTGTTACTTCCTGTTTATGAAGTCGAATAGCAGAAGGAAAGACATCAATTATCGACCTGATTAATCGACGTCCCCTGTATCTTCAAAACTTACTCGTGAACCTGGTACATCTCCACACCAAGTAAAGTCAAACATCTGAAAGATTGAGCTTAGATAACCGAATTCCAGCGGACCCCGCCAAGCTTATCAGTGCGCGTAAAGCAGTTGATTGAAAGGGAAGGAAGATGGAGGTTTCGACACATTCGAATGCGAATTCGAATGGATTGGAAAAAAGTCTAGAAGAGAAGACGGAAAGGAATTGCGATACGGATCGAGACGAGAAATTGCACAGCGACGAGGAAAAATATCGGAAGATTGAATATAAAGGAAATAGAGAGGAGAAGGCGGATAGTATCGAGGTGGAATATACAGAGGAATTGGAGGAGAAAGGGATACGAAAGGAGAAAGAGAAAGATAGAGCGCCGAAAGGAAATAAAGGGCAGGATTCGAGGATTGGAGGAATTAAAATAATTGAGAAGGGGCATAAGGATAGGAATATCGAGAAGGAAACGCATCACTTCCACGGTATGCCAAACGGCTGGACGGCGATGAAAGATTTAAGAGGGAAGTCGAGACAGAAATCTAAATACAAGGCGGGGGAGAGGAAAGATGGGACGAGTATGCAAACGGGTATGTCGAATACGGAGATAGCGAAAGGACAGGAGGATGGTAGTGAGGAGAGAGGGGCGGAAGAGGAAATTGAAGATATAGATGATTTGAATTTGACGGAATTGAATAGCGGGGATGATTTATTGCCGGATGAGGAAGAAGGGGGGGTAAGGAGGGGAGGCACTGGTGCGAATGGGGCTGCGGATGAGGGACAGAGAAGAGAGAGTTCGGAGCGCAATACTGCGCGTTCGAATACGGGGAATTTTAGAGTGTATAAGAGGAAGTGGTTTGGATTGGTGCAATTGGTTCTTTTGAACATTATCGTTAGTTGGGATGTAAGTGTCACTAGAGAATTTCATATTGTTTTAACTACATTTTTGTCGAGTTCTGGGAGCTTTGTGATGCTGTGTCGAGTGTTCTGGTTGAAGATATGCTAATTTGTATTCGTACAGTGGTTGACCTTTTCTGCAAGTTCGACGACGGTTTCGCAATATTATAATGTCTCCGAATCGGCGATCAATTGGCTCAGCACCGCTTTCCTCTTTGCATTCGTACTAGCTGGTCCCTTTGTCATCTACGTTTTGCATCACGGAGGACCCAAACCTGCTATCGTCATCTCATCCGTACTTTTGTTGCTGGGGAATTGGATACGCTATGGCGCTACAAGATCGGGCCCGCATGGAAATTTTGGAGGGCTTATGTTTGGACAGATTTTAACGGGGATTGCTCAGCCATTTGTATTGGCAGCACCAACTAGATATTCGGATTTGTGGTTTACTAATCAGGGAAGAGTGGCTGCGACGGCGGTGATGAGTTTGGCCAATCCTTTTGGGGGCGCGTTGGCACAGTTGATCGATCCGTTTTGGGCGGGGAGTGTGGGGAGTATACCGAATATGGTTCTTTATATTGCTATTATTGTAAGCTCAAATGACCATCTTTACTTCTATGATGCTAATTATCATATAGTCCTCAATAGCGACGGTCCCATCCTTCTTCATTCCCAAAGAACCACCAACCCCCTCTTCCGCATCATCTGAAGAGCCAAAACATGCACTGGGCGCCTCGCTTCGCTTCCTCCTCCGTTCCCCTGAATTCTTCATGATTATGCTTCCCTTCTGGTTCTACGTCGGTCTCTTCAATAGTATCTCCTCCCTCATCAACCAAATGCTCTCTCCTTATTCCTTCTCGGAAACCAACGCCGGGATCGCCGGCGCCCTTCTCATCGTCGTCGGTCTCGTCGCCGCCGCAATCACCTCCCCCCTCATCGACCGCACCAAAACCTATCTCCTCGCCATCAAAATCCAAATCCCCATCCTGGGCATCTGCTACCTCGCTTTTACATGGGCGCCCCAGACGCGGAGTCTCGCAGCCATCTATGCCATTCTTTCGATTCTGGGCGCGGCGAGCTTCAGCTTGGTGCCCGTGGCCCTGGAATATTTAATCGAGATCACGCATCCTGTTTCTCCTGAAGTGACTAGCACGATTTGTTGGTCTGGAGGCCAGTTGCTGGGTGGCGTTTTTATCATCGTTAGTGATAAGTTGAGAGCGAGGGGGGTTTCGGATGGCTCGCGCGATGATGGGAGTGTGAGGCCGCCGGGGAATATGTATAATGCGTTGGTTCTGCAGGCGGTGTTGGCGCTGGTGGTAGTGCCGTTGCCGTTGGCGTTGGGGTGCTGTGGGAGGGGAAAGGGGGTGAGGATGAGGAGGGTAGAGGCGGATGAAGAGGCTAGTGGGAGGAGGAGGCTGGGGAGTGAAGATGCAGGGAGAGAAGGAGAGCAGAGTGTAGTTGTATAGGGGTTGAGTATTCTGGTTCATATTATTTTTGTGAAGGGAGGGGGAGATATTTTGGAAATAAATTCTGCAGACTAGTTCTAGCTTTTGTGGTTTTCGTCTCTGGATAGATGGATTCGATACATATTTTTTGGGTAGTGAAGAGGGTAGATGGGAATTTGTAAGATGTATTTGGATATTCCAAATATAGTCTTGAAATGATGAGTTTAAATTTATATGTTCATACTTATACTCATACTTAGACTTATCAAGAAAATCCAAGCACAAAATCTAAAATATCAATGATAAGTGGTAAGGTAACGGTTGAAGCTAAGGCACCGAGGGACTAAAGAACAGAGTAATCTCAACTTTAGATAGACTGAATCGACTAAGAATTTATTACTACTACTACTACTACTACTACTAATCTCAACTTGTTTTTAGAAGAGTGTATAGATTTGAATCTTACTATTTTGATTCTATAGAGTATATGTAGAGAGTTTTTATTGGGGAAGGAGGAAGGATGAGATGGTTCTCGAAAAGGAGTCTTGCGTTTTTGCTCAAGACTCGAGAGATTTTTGGGAAAAGTTTCTTGAGCTTGGTATGTTGTTGCTTTCGGTTTATGTGTGTATGTTGGATGCTGGATGTGTGGAATAGATTGTATACTATAAGGGCTTGATTCCCATTGTGATTTCATTCCGATTCCGATTCCGATTCCGAATCTGATGAAGAAGTGGAGATGGAGATAGAGATGGTATACTAAACCGGGTAAACGTAGCGAGATTTTGTAGAATAAGATCGCAGATTTAACATTTAGTGTTTAGCGCTTCTTGGTAGTTTTTGGAACGAGAGAGAAACGAGCAGGAGGATATTGTTTGGGGGGAAAATGATATGGATGGGAACTTTGGAGGACGATGAGGGAGGAGGATGTGGAGTGGGAAACAATGAGGGAAGAGATGAGGGAAGAGATGAGGGAAGAGATGAGGGAAGAGATGAGGGAAGGAAAATGAAAGAAGAGGAGAGGGTAGATGAAACGAGGAAAGAGGTAGTGACTGGCTTCAATATATATATAAATTTCTTGTTTTCGAAGTTCTGAAGAAAGTGAATAGCTTGGACTGAGAATAGGAGAGAGGAGCCAGAAATATAAGGAGAAAGGAAGGTGGGTAAGAAGATATGGGAAGTGGTAAAAGATAATAGGGGGATATGGGCCTGAGGAGAGAAGAAAAGAAAACAGGGAGAAGAGAAGAGAAGTGGAAACAAGTGAAAAAGAGTTGAAACAAGACCAGTTACAAGAAAAAAGCAAGACTTAAAAGAGAGGAATGAAATCTCAGAATATTAATACACAGTACCAGAAGATACGGTAAAAAAGCCACATAGTATATATTCAGTGACAAATCAAATCGTCCCAAACTCCCTACTTATATCATATATATTCCATCGGATCTTACAGTCTTTTCTCTTTTGCTCACCCAATGACATATACTTATCAACGCATCCAAACCTACTCTGTATTTCCCAGTCCCCATCCAACATCCAACATCCCCATTACATCCCTCAACTAATTTCGCTACACCAACAACCCCTCCTCATTCAAAACCCCTCATCATCTCTCCCCAGAGTCTAAACCCCCATCATATCCCTCCATATCACTAACAACATCTCCCTCGCATCCCATTCCATGCAATCAACAACCCCCTAAAACCATATATAAGGAAACCCCGATCCCCATCCCACCCTTCGCCTTCGCAACTTTCCCCCTCTAGAAAACTAATCTAGCAAACCTTGAGAATCATCAGTCGCCTCTTCCCCATCAACTCCCATTTCTCACACAGCACACCACACCACACCCCCACAAAAAGAAGACCCCTCCACTTCCAAACTTCCAAGTACACCTCTACATCAATTTCCCTTTCACATACCGATATATTTCCCAGCCAGAGATTACAATAAATTGAATTAAATTGAATTACATACATACATACATACATACCACAGAAAAGCGATCTAAGCCCTTCCATTTGCAGCTTGCTGACACCGATGATACTCCTTTTTTTGTAAGGGAGAGGGGGCGGGGTTGGAAGAAGAATGATGGAGGGATTGTACGGTGGATCGATGTGTATTATATACTGTATGTTATATATTATATATCTCTTAAGAATATCATCACTGGCTTCGTTATGCTATTTAAAAGTAATGTAGTCCATTTACCCGTTTCCTTGAGTATCTCCAAAAGAAAAAAAGAAAAAAAGCTGTGAGAGGAGAGGAAAAATTGTATATTCAGAAGAAATAAACTTTACATACCTTTACACCCCTCGATGATCGTCTAATCGCTTGTGGCTGCATGATTACCAGAGACAGAAAGAAAGAAAAAAAGGTTTATTTGCCCTACAACTGCCTCGTAGTCTATTTCTAGAGGTGCGTTGGGAAATTTGTCTAGTAGGTCAGGCTACTTAATGTTGAGCCAATATCTTCTCCAAGGAATGTCATTCATTGCATAGGATGGGGAAGAAAGATAGATGTCTAGCATTTATGCAAGGGGACGGAAGTGAGGCTGCAAGATCGTCATGGTACTATGTATGTATAAACAAATTTCATGTGATTCCATGTGACTACGACAGTTCATTACACTACATGTATCTGATTCCCATGCAATTAATGAAACTATCAACCAAGTCCCAAACTGTTGAGAGAAATAAAGGAAAAGATTTATTATTGCAGAATAAAAAAGCACAGAAGAAATATAATCAATTAGATGACTATAAGTTCACCTACGAAAAAGGGAAATACATTCAAATGCAAACAAAAAACATGTTTTAACGGGTATCTAACTTGAACCTCTCAAATTAAGAGATAAGCTATAATATATGGAGATTTCCAACTCTCGTTTATCATTTCTTGCTACCAATATGCTCCTTATGCAAAATGATCGACAAACATTTCGTCGTTGTGTTCCTATGAATATATTATTTCCTTAACAAGCTCCCATCAAACTTTCTTTCGCCTAACACTTTACTTCTTCCACCCATCCCTAAGCTTTAACTCTCTCTTGATATGCTTCCCAAGCCTTCCTCCTGTATCTCTCTGCCTCCCACGTTGGATCTCCGGCGCGAAGGATACCTCTTCCTACAATAACAATATCACAACCTAACCCTACTAATTTCGATGGAGTATTATACTGTTGCCCCTTTCCATCACCCTCCAACTCTGCCTCCTCCTCATTCTCAGGCGGTAATTGACAACCTGGAGTCATACTAATAAAATCATCATCCGCATCCGTATTTAAAGTTTCCTGCGAGATGAATCCCATAACATATTCTTTATGCTCCCTCGCACTCTCTACACATGCATTCGTATAATCCCTCGTCATGAAATTTCCCGCACTACTCATTTGTGCTAATATCAAAAGACCTCTTTCCAAAGGCGCCTCATCAATTCCCGGATATGCTTCTTCGCCAAACTCGAAATCCATACGCGAGCGTGGCGAGTTGGCCGGTTCGAAATGTTGCGACACGGTGGTAATCGAAACGATACTAGCTTTGCGTCCAATATTCGACTCATCGTGTGCTTCTAATCCATGTGCACCATCCGTCACTTCATTGGGCTTGCTGTTGAGATTTATAGGAGTGGTGATTTGATCTTCATCGCTTTCGATGCTTTCGGGTCGGGGGGATCCAACAGATATATTCGTCTTGACTTCATAACGCTTGCGTTCTCTCCATCGTGCTGCTGCTTCGGCCAAAGAATCCACGCTGGCTTTCCCAGGTATCATGTTGACATTTGTGATATGCGACCACTCGATGATCTTGGCAGTGCCTTCGGTATATTGTAATTGCACCGTATTTCCAATATCACCGAGTTTACGGTCTTCGAATATGAGGAATCCATGACGACGGGCGAGTCGGTTGAGGCGCGCTCCTGTGCCCGTTATGGGATTATAGTCCCAGTTGTTGATGAGATCATAATGGGTCTTTAAGACGACGATGGAGGGACCAACAGAATCTGCCAATCGGAGAAGTTCGCCGACAGTAGATACGTCGGCACTAACACATAGGTTCGATTGTTTGAGTGTCATAAGACGGAGTAGGTAGGCGGTTAAGGGGTGCGTTGCTTTCGAGGCTCGATCCTCGAATGAGGTTGTCGCGATAGGATTAGAGGCGGGTGGAGACATGATGCAAAGATATTTCTTTTGGTTCTTTCTTTCTTTCTTTACTATTACTGCTTCGTTCAAATATTGGATGGAATCAGAAAGTGAGAGGGAGAGAGAGAGAGAGAGAGAGAAAGGGCAAGCGAGTGAGATAGAGAGATAGAGAGAAGGGGGGAAATGGAATTTATGTTGGTGTTTTGTGCCCTGGACTTTTGTGTCGAGATCTTAGTCGTAGAGAATTAAAATTAAATTTAGCGATAATTCATTCATGTGCATCAAAAAGTAAAGTATAAAGTATAAAAAATAAAAAGTACCTGAACATATCGTAGAACGAATCATTTATTTTAACCTGCAACTACCCAGTCAATACGGTCTTTTTGACTCTTAGACCCCTGCTACATCAAAATAAACAAAGAGTAATAATGGCAATAGTACGAAAGAAATACTTGTATTTGTTAATGAAAAGGAGAAAGAAGGAGTAAAAAAAAAAAGGAATAATGTCAATATTAAGTCGAGCCAAATAGAGAGTTATTTTAGTTAGTCTCTTCTTTTCCAATAACTTTCATAGGTTTTATTGGACTGAAGTTGTTGAATTATAAAGTATAGTATAATATAGTATAGTATAGTATAGTATATTTGGTTTAATAAGTATAATTATGTATAATCATATATAATCTTATATAATCAATTAATTAATCTTGAAGGCTTTTACTCGGCTCCTTTTATATCTCAACTTAGTAATTTAACTAAGTTTGAAATATCAAAAGAAGGTTTGAATAAATAGATGTATATAGTATATACATATTGATTATATATAAATTGATTATGCGTTAATTATAAACTATACCTATCCATATAAATAGTATCATCTCAAGGGGGATATCTAGAACTCATAAAAACACTCGTAAAATGATTCATATCACGGCTTGTACTTGTACTTCTGTTCCCAAACCAGTTTAGTCCATATTTGTGTCAATCATGTCTAGAACCAAAGAGCGACACAGATCTGAGACCTGTTTAAACTTTGTGCTTACTATTTGCCCGTTGTCAGTGCACAAATCGAAAGGTTTTGGGGATACTAACTGGGGAAACGACTTTCGGAACCATAGGAATGGGTTCTTGTACCCTTTCCGTTTGGTTACTTGGACTTTCTGGGATTTTCGGCTGAATTCCTGGTGTGATGGATGGTGACAGGGGAATTTCATTTGCATTGACTTGGCTTTTGGGATCACAACTTTACAACTCAGGTGATTTGCACACACACACACAGAGAGAGAGAGAGATAGAGCGGCATCCGAAATATGTCTAAGCCGGAATTTATTCCTCCAGATTATCAATTGTGAATACATCGTACTAAATCTCATGTCTATCTACAGAAAACATTTCCAGGCAAAGATATTCTCCCATCTCTGTTCCATATCGGAAAGCTTCCTCTCAGTCTGATATCATCAAATTCTCAATCAAAGCCATGGCCACTTCCAATCAAGCAACAGACCTCAAAAAGCAAATGGAAGTTCTTCAAAAGAAATACACGGCATGTGATATTGCAGATGCTCTTGTCAAGCTCAAAGTCCCTGGTGGCGGTTTCCTTCCTGACCTTAAGCCGGCATTTACTTCAACATCTGAGTCTTGCAATACAATTACTATTGCTCCTGTTTCAACTGTTATTTTTACCGCAAAAAATAGCACTGATCTCTCCAATTACCCCACCGCAAACATTCCCACTGATAAGCATTGGGTGGATCTTACCGTGTCTGACTCGATAGTGATTATCAGTCAACCTGAGGGACAAAAGAATGCGGTGCTGGGCGGAATCATGGCAATGAGAGCCAAAGTTCTTGGCGCCAGAGGTGTGGTTGTTAGTGGAAGGGTCAGAGATCTTCAAGAATTAGAGGCTACCGGAATGCCCGTGAGTTTTTGAGACATTTTCCCTCATCTAAGCTTTAAGGGTCCTTGTAGATCCCCGCATGCTCCCCTTTACTATTCGCCAAGATCAACTAATCGCATCTATCAAGTTGTCAAAGATGCTTCCGTCTGTTTTCGAATTTTTCTAATGTTTCTTGTAGATATGGTCCCGTGGCACATCAATTGTTGGTGCTGGTGCGGAATCCAAACCTCATGCAGTTCAAGTAGCATTGGAAATTGATGGGACAAAAGTCTGTCCTGGAGACCTGGCATTCTGCGATCCCAACAATGGTGTTGTCATTATCCCACAAGGTAAAATAGCCGATGTAATCTCCATGCTGCCAGAGCTTATTGCAGCAGATGATCGTGTAAAAGAAGAAGTCATGCAAGGGATGTCAGTTCAAGAAGCTTTCAAGAAGCATCGAGGATGATGGTTTCTTGGAGTTGCGTGCTCATTTCACTGTGGTCGCTATAGTATGTGTACAGTGTTGTTTATGGTTGCCATGATGCCATGCAAATAGAGAAGAAACTTGAGCTGCGTTCTCATAGCCACCCTCGCGGCTTTTAGTCTGGCTACTTGCACCATAGTATGTCTTAGAGGTGTAACACACGCAAAACAGCCTTATCTAAACATCGGTTTTGAGGGGAATATAGCTCTTAGTAAAAACTACAATCGTTTTAGTATATATGCTGAGCAAGCTCCTGCTCAGAGCCGTCCTGATCAAGTTGGTTGTTTGCTCACTTCCGTTTTCACTTCCGATGTTCTCGGGTCTTGATTAAACCATTGAACCCTAATTATGGAAAGATACGAGGATGTATTGCGGAGCTTGCTCGCTTGTAGAACCTTGAAAGCCCAGAGCAGGGGTAAGGCTTCTCGAGTTTGAAGGCCTATTTGGAGAAAATAGTTGAAGTACTTGGCTCGCTTCATCAGTAAATCGTTCGAGCCAGACTGGCACAGGACTTGTGCAGACCTGTTGACGCACACCGGGTTAGTTATGAAGATTATGAGGTCAATTGATATTCCAATCACTTAATTCGGTGCTACAACAAGCAGGAATGGACCTACTCAATGAAGATTAAAGCTATTATCTTTTCTCTTCTGGCCAGTAGCCACCCCGCAGCCACAGTTCTGCGTTCGTCTTCTACGAACCTATTATAATTTAAGCATGAGGAAGGGACAAATTATGCCGAAATGCAGAGAATTGCCCTTAAGCTCTCCTTACTCAATTGTACGAAAGGCTCATGCTCTCATAGTCCGGGCAGTCGAACCGTTCATAAGAAAGGGAGATGGCCGCGGGCATTCGTTGCTTCCTTTCAGGGCAACTTAAACTCTCTATCTTTTCCTCCTATTTTCGCAACTCCCATCATCCATCACCCAAGCCTTTGTATTGTTCCTGTATATTTCTAACCTTTCCTCCTTGCCTTTTCTTTCATCTTGTTCAATAAGTTATAATTGCTTTTACGTTGCTTCCTATGAGTTTTACACATTATGCAGCTGGAATGTTGCTGCCATTAAATCCAGGAAGACCGCCATGAAGTTTTCTCCGATGTGTAGAATTCTCGCGTCTGATATCTGTACCATTGGCTAAAACGAGAGGGAGAGGAAATTGAAAAGACTGATAATTTACGGGTCAGATCGATAGACGGGATAAGAAGTTAAAGAATCACGTCGCTGAGGTTGTTGCAAATTTGCAAGTGCAAGACAAGGTACTGTTGTCAGGCACTTTGAGGAGGGCTTTGTAATCGATTGCCTGCTTACCAATGGATTCTTCTGTAAACCATCTCCTGACAATCATCACCTCATGTCAGTCGCTATGCCTTACTGCTTCAAGTCTGACCTAAATCTCTCCCGAACTCCTTCAACAAGGATTGCTGCCACTGGCACTGCACCCACCCCTCATCTGCAAAAATAATCTTCTGCAACAGTAGTATGCTACAAGAAAAGCGTACAGGGTCTCTCATTCTTGGCTGCTATAGCCCGAGGATCATGGGAGAACAAGGTGCTACTATTTGCCCAGAACCATTATGGCTGGTATACTTCGTCTGGTAGTCCGTAAATTTGATTTCTCTAGCCGAGAGAAATAGCCGTTAGAGGTCAGAACAGTTAAAGATGCCTCTCCTTGAGGAACCCTGATCTGGCTCACCATGAAAATACGACGGTTTCTGCCTTATTTTTACCATCATCAGAAGTGGGATTTCATAAACAATCATAACTGAGCCAGAACATCAAGACGGTGTTCTAGCACTAGAGTTTTGCAGAGGACCGCGTATAGCTTGATTAGGACTTGAACAAATTAATTGCGCTCATTCGACCCATCTAAGCTGTCGAGATACCTCTGAAATGCAAATTAGATGCTCTTCTGGTCAGTGTGGCACCTATACTGTCACGATGATGCTTGATATGGTGATGAGGTATCAGTAGTGATCATATGAATCTTGAATGAGGCAACGACAACATTTGCCATAACAGAGATATGATTCTAGGAGTTCGCATGATTACAGTAAGCCTAGAGGATAGTGATATTTTGCTTTCCCAATAGAACATTGTATCCATATGTCTTATATTCAGTCGACTGTTATATTCATAAGTACCGAGACTTCTTACACCAACCTCTATGTTGGTCGTTTGCTCTACTTCCTTCAAGTGAAAAGATTATGGTTTTTGGGTAGTGGGGTGGTCTGGAACTTTCCTATCAGTTAGCCATTTTACACGAATGCACATTTCCAAGGGGATTATAAGTTGCAGAAGGGAAAACAGTTTCAATTATCCGCGGCATCTGGTTTGATCTCATCTCATCTTATCTCATCCATTTATCAATCCGTCCAGCCATCCATCCCACTTCCCCAGGGATAGAGCGTAAGCCCAGCAACCAACGATACGGAGGCAGAGTCCCACGCCGAACGCACAAAAACGAAAGAGGACCTACCGGCAGAAGAGTTATTAGCAAATTTATCCTCTCAAACTCACAATACAATACCCCAATCAAGGACCACCAAACAACACAGGACAGGAAAAAGATACCAAAAGGAATAATAATACTCACGAATAGCTCCACTAGCGAAAAACCATTTTCCAAGCTTCCTGCTCCAGAACCGAGTCGGCTACATCAGGGTGATCGATCTATTTTTATGGTTCGTTAATTTTATTTATTTATGTTATTCTCTCATTTTTCATCTTTCATCTCTTATTCCTGCCCTCTGCATCCCCCCCAAGGAAAAAGAAAGAACAAAACAAACCTTCAACTCACTCCAAACCCTCATCACCTCCGCCACCATCCCCCCGAATAATCTCTTCCCCTCTTCCATCTCCCAATCTTTTTTCCTCTCCTCTGCTCGGGCTGCTTTTAGGGCTCTTGCTTTTTTCTTCTGGAGAGCGTGGAGGAGGAAGGGAGAGGGGGAGTCTTCGTTTGGGGGTTTGGGTTTGGTTCCGGGGAGTTCTTCTCGCTTGTGGGGATGGATGGGTTCGCTGGGGGAGAGGGGGAAGGGAAGTTGGTAATGGTTGGCGGGCTTTTTGGGGTCGGCGATGGGACGGTTGAGGGGGGAGATGGGGGTGGGGTGTTGGGAGGAGGGTTGAATGGACATCGTTGTAGTTGAATGGGAGAAGAAAGATGGGGTTGTTGAGATGATTGTAGTGGTGGGGATTATTTTGAAGATTATAGTTGGAATTTGGAGGAGAATGTGTGATTATTTAGATCGACTATGGAAGATGAGGATGTACCCAATTCAAGAGCGTCGCCGAGAAATCAAAAATGAGTTGAAATTATCCGACCGAAGTACTAGGATATCAAATATTGAGTGTTGGATATGCGAGATTTCACTTTTGCAATTCAGACTTCACTTCACTTCAAACAGAACAGAACAATATTCAAAGTAAACGACAACAATATCTTGGGTATCTTTTCGCATTTCTCTGATATATGCCATCTATCCAGCCGCGAGAGCCAATCCCTCCATTCTCCTTCTTAGAGTTGAACTTTCTTCTTCATCCTCTACATCTACTTCTATCTCCATCTTTGGCCGATTCTTATTCAATCCCTCTAGTAAAACACATGCTTTGCATATCTCTTGACTGGACATATATCCACATTTCTTACACGTTCCCAGTGTTTGTTTTGTGAGTTTTCGTCCATCCTTTTTCCCTCCTTTTTGAGTTTGGGATTTGTCTATTCTATCGTGACGTTGGCCGTTGGTAGTATTTGATGCGATGGATGTTACATCGATTTCCCTTCCTGAGGCTTCTTCATCTTCTTGCAGTTTCTTCTCCATATCCGCCATTTCGCCCCCACTTGATCGACCATTAGTTCCACAACCTCCGTTGCCTTCTTCCTCGTCATTGGTGGTTGCCAATGAGACTTTCTGACTCTTGCAATGACTTATTCCGGTAACTTCTGCTGGGACTAGTTTCGCCATGTCTTCTCCACTGCGTACAACATCTAGGATGGCACTAGGTCGCACTCTCTCTAGATTTTTGATCAAACTTCGCGCGCTACCTCTGAAAGCCTCCGGACTGTATAGACATTCCGTTGTGAAGTAATCCAACTTTTTATGATGCGCGTAGAGGACAATCTCCTTCTCATACGCATATTTCAGCGGTTTGCTTCTCCGCACCTCGCTCGATTCGTCGCCGGTAACAATACTAGTACTTCTCGCCAGCCTAGGTAAATCTCCACGCAGCAGATTCATCAAAATAGTTTCTGCAACATCATCTGCATTATGACCCGTAACCACATGGTTAATGCCCAGCATTTTTGCCCCTCGATCTAATGCCTGTCTGCGAAAGACACCGCAATATGTACAATTTCCCTTCTTGCCTATCGTTTCGACTACTTGATCCATGGTCCATCCATATAATTCATCGTATCCTACAATCTTAAGAGCCATGTCGTATTGGACCGCATTGCGCTTAACGGTTTCGAGAGAGTCATCGCGATAGCCTTTTATTCCCTCGTCGATACTTAGCAGAACGAGTTCGAGTCCGTAATTATATCTTTCATTAAGAGTTTTAAGAACTGAAGCAAGAACAGTTGAGTCTTTTCCTCCGGATGCTCCTATTGCGATTTTGTCGCCTGGCGAGAAGAGCGATGTAGAGGTAATTGTATGATGAATTTCTGCTTCAAAGATACTGATAAAACATGCTTTACATAGTTTTTGATGGTTCTTTGGTCGGATGATTAAAGCTCTTGCGCTCTTGCAAATGACGCAAGGTGTTGGTGCCATCGTTATCTGAAAATAGTTGTCGAAGGCAAATAATATCGCAGAACTTCTTATCCACAAATCATCGCGGGGAATTGATAAAAATGTCGATAGCGAAGTCTATCAAATTGACAAACTGCCCGCTCTCACGTGAACAAAAGTCCAGAATCGCTTAGCGTGCCAAGATTTTGAGATCCCTAGCGCGCACACACTGAATAATTCTCAAAATCGAGAAAACCTTTTCCTGTTGATATTATTCCTCTCGACGACAACTACGAATCGACAACTTCTCGCCGCTTCGAAATCGATCAATATGGTAAGCTATTAATGTTCTTGACTGTTTTTCTGATGAAATAATACGACTCGCCATCAGCTCTCGTACCTCTACGAGCAATCGCACGTCGAGATGCAATTTTCAATCAAATTACCTTTCGAGGTTTTTGATTTTGATTTGGCTTGAGCTATATCTGTGTAGAAATACCAGATGTAGTCTCTTTAGAGTTCAAAGCAGACACTTGGTGAACACTCGCTGATGTCTACTTTTCTCAATGACAGCCTCCAAAGTCCGGAAAGAAGGCGGCGCCAGCCCCATTCCCCCAGTCCAAAGCTGGTGCGGGATCAAAGAAGGCAGCCAAGGTATGTAAAACCTCATCCCTTTCTTAATGTCTATGACAATGCTAATGAGAATAAGAATCCTCTCATCGAGAAGCGTACCCGTAACTTCGGTATCGGTCAAGACATCCAGCCCAGAAGAAATCTTTCCCGTATGGTGAAGTGGCCCGAGTATGTCCGTCTCCAACGCCAAAAGAAGATCTTGAACATGAGATTGAAGGTCCCACCTGCGATCGCTCAATTCCAACACGTTCTCGACCGTAACACCGCCGCCCAAGCCCTCAAGCTCCTCAACAAGTACCGCCCAGAGACCAAGCCTGAGAAGAAGGAGCGTCTCTTGAAGGAGGCTACCGCCATCAAGGAGGGAAAGAAGAAGGAAGATGTTAGCAAGAAGCCATATGCCGTCAAGTACGGTCTCAACCACGTTGTTGGTTTGATCGAAGCCAAGAAGGCCTCTTTGGTTCTCATCCCTAACGATGTTGACCCAATTGAGTTGGTTATCTTCCTTCCAGCTTTGTGCAAGAAGATGGGTGTCCCATACGCCATCATCAAGGGTAAGGCCAGACTCGGCACGGTCGTTCACAAGAAGACCGCTGCTGTTCTCGCTCTTACCGAGGTTCGCTCCGAGGACAAGTCTGAGTTGTCAAAATTGGTTCAAGCCATCAAGGAGGGACACGATGAGTCCGCCACCAGACACTGGGGTGGTGGAATCATGGGTGCCAAAGCCAACGCCCGCACTGAGAAGAAGCGCAAGGCCCTTGAGAGCGCTATCAAGATCTAAATGTGATCATGTAGTGACTTTGACTTACGGCGTTTTTTTATGATATTATGGCATGGCAGGGACACTTAGCTAGGCAAGCAGCTTAAGAATTCAAAATATGAAGGCTGTATGATACCATAATTTATTTGACTTTTTGATTTTGTTCAAACAGTATGTGCCCTTTGCAACTCTTGGTGACCTTTCTCTATTTTCTTGCGTTATCTTGGAGTTTCTTTGCGTTCCCCGCCCCCAAAAAAAGAAAATCAAGCTTCAAGCCTATCAAATTTTGATTCATCCAATCTCCAACACCAATCCCGCCATGCCACTGGGATAAACCCATAATGGTCGGGTATTGATAAATTAGATTAATGTCATTTTTCTGACATAAAGCCAAGTTCATGTTTATGAAAGAGGATAATTATGTAAAAGGACGGGAGAATTCTTAAGTTTTTCCTTGGAAGGGCTTGGGGAAACCAAAACCAAGAGTTTACAGCCACGGCAAAGCATGGGAAACCAAGGCAAGTTCCGGCACTCGGACGGATTGTCGGGATAATCGGGATTTTGGAGGAGTGGAAACACAGAAAAGAATCTTGGTATACGTTCATGTATGAAATGGATGGATCAAGATGGATGGAATGGATCCGATGAATCATGGGTATGGAAATCGGAAAGTTTATCAGGGGAAAGTTATTGACCAATGAATGATATATGGTTTTGGTATACAAGAGTACAGAAGTCGAATCTGGACCTGAGTAAATGGTATCAATGACATTGTTATGTCTCGGGAGTTACGGCTTATACTGGGGTTTGATATATATGGGATTTGAGGGATATAGATATGATGGAATATGAGGTTGTATGGGAATGGAAGACGGGATGGAAGACGGAAGGGAAGGAAGAGGACGGGGGGTTTAGTATTGGGAGAACAAAGATGGTAACGAAGATGGTAACGAAGCTGGCAAGCAGGAAAGTGGGAAAAGTTGAAGGGGGGGGGGGGCCGGGAAAGGTTGATGGGAGTACGAAATGGAGATGATACAGATGATACAGATGATACTGCTTGGTACTGCTTGGTACACTTGGACCGATCCCGATACGTTCCAAGTGTTTGCTTGATACTCTGTGGCTTTTTCCCCTTCCGGAGATCTTGGGAATGATCAAATCAGAGCGATATGGATTTGTATGGTGTTATCTTGACATTACTCTGTACAGAGTAGAAGGATGATCGATTTGCTTATTTATACTTTTTTTTACTTATCTTCTGGAGTTTCACTACTTTCAAATCTTATTATCGTTCAGATACTACCAAGAATATTGTATTTTACTTTATCTACAATGTAATATAATTTTATACATATAAATATTATAGAGAGAGAGAGAGAAAAAGGAAAAACATTATACATTTAAAGTTTTCATCAATTCAGACTTCCTTCTATAAGTAATCGGGGGTTATATAAACCTCCACCCTCTATTATACCAATAAGAGGGCTTTAACAATTCATTACTTTTTTTAATACTTTTTATATCATTATATATAGAATTATAGAAAAAGGTATAAGCTATATCTAGTAAATTGTATATGATTTAATATACATTTTTTCTTATTCCTACAAAATTCTGGGGGTATTATATATTTAGAAATGTTATAAAAATCATAAATCATTTTATTAGTATTTTGTGACGAATATCATGTGCTTAGATATCTCATCACACTTACCTTAGTTTAAGACTAGCTTAAACTAAGCGATATTCT
>JBBMOJ010000052.1:0-132297 GCA_038090695.1 Sclerotinia spermophila
CAACGTCTTGTCACATGACACTTGTCACGTGATCCAATGTTACCCATCGTAACATTGGGTTTATATAGGACTCATTCTTCCTATAATACTAACTTAAGTTAATTATATATATCTATTTACTTTTACTAGATATTATATTAATTGAGGACCCAGTTGAAATTTATCAAACTTTTCTCACCAAAATAAGTACAAAAGCACTTATTTAAAATTCGAATATAATTTCAAAAATAATTAAATTTTAGAAAAATCCTATATCCAATAGAGATTCGATTCAAAAATCGATCTGTATTTTTAGAATTTCTTTTTCTAGATCCTTTAGAAAGTTATATCTTTATTTTAAAATATTATAGTAATTTAAATAAGTTCGATTAGATAAGCCGGGCCCTCAATTAATACAATATCTAGTATTATTAAATTATTTTTCTTTATTCACCTACTTGTTTACTTCATGTCTGTCCTAGGAGGGGCAGATTTTCCAGATTTCCCCCCAAAGAAAGTATTATAATCCCTGTCCATTTTCGAGACCCTTCTTTTGGATTCTAAAACATTTGCCCACTTCTTCCTTCTTCTTCCTTCTTTCCAACGTAAAGGTTCAGGTAAAGGGCAAAGGCAATAAATCAATCAATCAATCAAATCAAAATCATATCTAAGGTATACAACACAACACACTACCTACCGTACCATAGTTATTTATTTAGTCCATTCAAAAAAAATAAAGCTTACCCTCTTACCTTCTTTCCTTCCCAATTCATTCATCATCATCGTCATACAATCAAAAGCCTCTTTTCTCTCCATCTTCCTCTCTTAATTACTTCAATTTTAAAGTCAATATAAGTCTCTCAAGTTTAACTTGGAACACACATTCGTGACTTGGAGAATCTATTTCCTCGAGCAGAAGAAAAGCAAAGAACTTTTGTTGTTCTTCATACAAACTTTCCTTTCTACTGGTGCACCAAGTTGTGAACAGTACCAAATTGTAAGTGATTTATTGTTTCTACAATTCTAGTCCTGCAGCTTGTCTATGGTAGGCTCTTTTTATATGCTATCATATCATGATGAGTTGTATTCGCAGACTCATCTGTATGATTCTACGGGCCCTCATTTGATTTGGTTTGATTCAGTTCTGGGATGGCTAATACTTCTTCCACCACAATTCTAGAATACAAAAGTGTCCTATTAGACATTCCACATAAAGTCTCTCATCGATCGACCGGAATAACACACCCAAACAAATAAAGAAAGAACCATAAAGAGATCTTTTCTCTATACCAATATACAAAATGGTCAAAGACAGCAAGCTATATGATCTGTTAGGTGTAAGTCTTCATTCCTCTCTGGTGATTCAGAACACAATGCTGAACTCGAAAAACAGGTTACACCAACTGCCACAGAAGCAGAACTCAAGAAAGCATACAAAGTCGGGGCCTTGAAACACCATCCAGGTTAGTCACTCCTCGAACCATTCATTCTTCTCTTTCTCCCTTCCAAGACATGATTCTGACATCCAACAAATAGACAAGAATCAACACAACCCCGACGCTGAGGAAAAATTCAAGGAAATTTCCAGAGCATACGAAATTCTCTCAGATCCCCAAAAGCGCCAAATTTATGATCAGTATGGCGAAGAAGGATTGGAAGGTGGTGGAGGAGCCGGTGGAATGAATGCCGAAGATTTGTTCTCGCAATTCTTTGGTGGTGGTTCTGCGTTTGGCGGCGGTGGATTCGGTGGCATGTTTGGTGGTGGTGCTGGCATGCAACAACGTGGTCCACCAAAGGCTCGTACCATTCATCACGTCCACAAAGTTTCGCTTGAGGATATCTATCGCGGAAAAGTCTCCAAACTCGCGCTCCAGAAATCCGTCATCTGCCCTAAGTGTGAGGGACGAGGTGGAAAAGAAGGTGCAGTTAAGAAGTGTGCCGGATGTGACGGTCACGGTATGAAAACCATGATGCGCCAAATGGGACCCATGATTCAACGTTTCCAGACTGTCTGCCCTGACTGTAACGGAGAGGGAGAGGTAATTCGTGAGAAGGATAAGTGCAAGGCTTGCAACGGTAAAAAGACTACTGTCGAAAGAAAGGTATTGCACGTCCATGTCGACAGAGGTGTTCGTAGCGGACACAAGATCGATTTCAGAGGCGAGGGAGACCAAACACCAGGAGTGCAACCAGGTGATGTTGTTTTCGAAATCGAGCAAAAACCGCACGACCGATTCCAACGCAAAGACGATGATTTGTTTTTCCATGCCGAAGTTGATCTATCAACTGCTCTCGCTGGTGGAACCATCTATGTCGAACATTTGGATGAGCGATGGCTGAGTGTAGAAATTCTTCCAGGAGAAGTTATAAGCCCTGGTAAGCAATACATTCCAATGCACACAGCTTGAATTTTACCTAACAATCTTCACAGGAAGTGTTAAGATGATCCGTGGCCAGGGTATGCCTTCATATCGCCATCACGATCACGGAAATTTGTACATCCAATTCGATGTCAAATTCCCAGAAAAGAACTGGACCACCGATCCCGCAGCATTCGAGGCCCTCAAGACCATCCTCCCACCCGCGCCAGAAGGCATTACACCACCTGCCGATGCGATGACCGAAGTTGCCGATCTCGAAGACGTCGATGCTAGTCAGCAAGCTAGAGCCACAGGAGCCGGCGCAATGGACGAAGATGAGGAGGATGGCCAAGGCGGCGAACGCGTTCAGTGTGCTTCTCAATAAATTTACAGTAGTATTGGCGTTTGGCCTGGGGATTTTCGTCGTACTTTTTTCTTCTTACAGAGATTTTTTATCAACCTCTTTTGCATCTTTCGTCGGTTATATGATACACTATACTTGTTCTTCATGGTCTATAAGTGCGATACCATCATGGCCCATTCAAAATTTCAAGGCAAGGGCTTCTTGAATTTTGGTCATTAGCATACACGAATGACGAAACGAGCAATGAGTGGGTTTGGTTTTAGGGTGGATAGACGAGGGCCAGGAAGAACGAAGGGGTTGAAAACCTTTGGACAGCTTGATGTGGATGGATGGCGCGAATCATAATTTTCTTATGCGAACATGCGAAGCATAAATTATGAAATGGGCGGAGCATCTTTTCTGAAGGTTTCATGAGAACTCAGATCAACATGAAATCAGAATCGATCAAACGAATACATCCGAGAGCTTCTGGTTGATGATCTCTTGATATGGCGTTTAGACAGCTGGGATAGATAGCATGTAGGAAAGAAGGCAGATTATAAATCATCGTTTGTGTTTCGTAGGTGAGGTGATTATGTGATGTGATGTTATGCTTGAGGTGACATACATGTATATGCATTTGCAGGCGCACCTTCATGATTTCCCTGTCTTGAGTCTTATATGCAACTCAACAGTGTATGTACCCATTTCAAACTCTGTAACCGAAGGAGGGGGTCATAAAATACCTCACAGGAACATACAAATTCAAATTCTATGACTCGCAAATCTCGTTCAATCATATCCATGAGAACGAGGCACTAACTAACTACGGACTGGTATCAGTAATGGTATTGTTACAAACAAACATGCATCTATCAAATTCTCATGCTAGTTCTCCTTTCTCATATCCATCCATGCATGAACAAGTTCCTTAAAATTTCCTGCATCGCCCATCCCGCCGACATAAAAACTGTAAACGCCTTTTCTCATCTTCGCTCATCTGAAATATCTCTTAAAAGCATATGCCGGGCCATACAAAAAATTATGTCTATCCTCATCCACCTTCGCAACCCTCACTTACTCATCCTCAAAAGCTTTAACCGTGACCCCCGCTCCCTTAACCGCTCTTCTCAATTTATCCCTCGCTTCTCTCTTCCTCTTCGCCGCTTCACTCAATTCCAATTTCTCTTCAACACTGTACCCGCTGATCTTTTTCCTCGGACTAGGACTTCCATAAATCGAGCCCGAACCACTCATCATAAAAGTCGAGCCACCTAATCTCCTCGATGCCGAAGCCTTGAATTGACTTTCCGGTGTATAGAAAAGTCGATTTGTGCTCGAGGTACCGGGCGTGTTAGCTCCCATACTCAATCTATTTGTATTTTTCTGCGGTGTTTTCAAAGCGGGCGAGGATTCTCGACTAGTGGTACTGAATCTCAATTTGCGCATCTGATTTTCGAGAACATCGACATCGCCGCTGCGTTTTTCGGCCATCGAAGTCATTTTGGTGATGGTGCGCATGATCGCTTCGACGGTAGGAGCTGCGGTTTTTGAATTACCGATGGAATCCCGAGATGCGATTTTAGCTCTGAGAACAGTGAGGCCTTCTTCAGCTTCGGAGAGGAGTTTTTGAAACTTCAAGTAATCTCGGCGAAGATCATGTTGCTGTGTGGCTTGCTCAGTGTTGAGTGGTTGTGCCCGAGCTATCGCTACTTGGTCCGGGTGTGTATGTGACTGAATCGCCTTTTTTACTTCTTCGAATCTTTGTCTTAATTTGACAGTTTCCTTCTCAAGGGTTTCACAAGTTTCGACTTTGCCGCCCACATCTTGGATTCTACCTATTTCGAGTTCGCGAGCTAGATCTTTTTCCACGAGACTTGAAAGTGCCTCTATCTCATCTAGACACCAGGACTCATCATCTTCAAGATCCTTTCTGCTCCTGTCTCCTTGAAGTTGCTCTGTGTGTCCTTTGATAAAGGATTTTAGAGCCTTTGCGTTGAGACCAAGAGTGTCGATCATGGAGTTTATATCACGGTATAAAATTTCTACCTGTGCCGGAATACTGTCACCCTTCTCGGGCGATTTGACATCTGAATAAGCGACAAATTCATCCAACGTCCTAGTGGCTTCAATCTCCTCTGTGAGGAATCTCTGCATCTTATCATCTTCATCATCGACGAGTGTTCTAGTTTCCTCTGCCTCCTTTCTTGCTCTAGCTTCGATACGGCGCTGCTCCTGTGCCTTTTCTTGCTCAACAGATGTCACAAAAGTGCTTTGCGTAGGCGTAATAGCTCGTCCTGGTTGCCTTTGAGCATTTAATAATTGTGATGCAAATCCTGGCGCACTAGCAGACCTTGACGCATCGGGGCGCATCATTCGTGGCGGGACAGCTGTTCTTACAGGACTAGGTGATCGAGGTGATGGAGGAATTACTGGACCTGTTGGCGGTGGTAATTTAGGAGCAGCACTAATCTCCCCGAAAAGTCCCCTCGATTGTCCAAACGAGGATGGTTTTTGTACTTTTGTGAAAGGACTGATGACTGCTTTGGCTTTCTGGTTGCCACCGAAAGAGCTCTGAGGTGTTAGGTTTGGCGTGGCATTATTTTCATATGTTGGACTATCCAGCTTTCCGAGATCTTCCCCACTTCCCTCTTCACTAGGTTCTTTGCTTTGGTCATCGTCTTCATCTTCTGTAAGGAAGTCAGAATCGTCGCCTTCTTCATCAGGGCCTCCAGGAACTTCATCTATTGGAGATTCGGGTGCGGGTCGCTGAGCCGGCGATTGAGCATCTTTTTTTATTGGAGGTGGTATTTGGGTTTGAGTGGGCTTAGGCTTTAGGACGAAATCGGGCGGTAAGGGTGCATCATTCTCCTCTCCAGAGGCAGGAATATCTTTGGCTACGGATTTAGGTTTAGGTGTGAAATCCGGAGGTAGTGGCGCATCATTCTCAGAAGCAGACGTTTCGCCAACAGCATAGCTGGATTTACTTGTTGGATCTGGTGGTAAAGGAGCTTCGGGCATTCTATCGCTTGGTTCTTGTTTGATATTCACAGGTGGTGAAGAAGGAGCTGGAGCTCGCTTAGCAGGTATAGCCGCGGCGAAGGGATTTGGGGCGGCTTTAGCCGGTGCTGCGAAAGGATTTGGAGCCGCTTTTACTTCTGTGCTTGCGAAAGGGTTTGGTTTTGTAGACACAGTTGAAGAACCAAAAACTCCGCCACCTGTAGCGGGGGCTGTTGTATTAAAAAATGAAGACCTTGCCGGGGCAGGAGTGGAGCTTGGGGTTGCGGATTGAGGTGTCGTCTGTTCTTCTGGTTCTGGCGTATCCATATCTGCATCTTTTGAAACAGGCACTTGCGCAGCAGGAGCTTTCTCCGCCTCCTTCAAAGCGTTACCAAAGGCTCCACCCCCAAAGAACGAAGTCTTTGTTACAGTCGCATTATCCGGCTCGGATTCCTTAGAAGTATCGGCCTTGAACGTGGAACCAATGACAAACTTACCTCCTCCGAAAGGGCTCGCCGAAGGCTGTTGCTCGTTGTTATTGGCACCTCCAAAAAGACTGGTAGATTGCGCAGTACTGCCAGTGTTACTAGAACCGAATATCCCGCCACTCGTACTTGGAGCATTGTTGGTGGAACCAAAAATGCCACCTCCAGTGGCAGGTGATGCGGCAGGTTTGGAACCAAATATGCTCGCTCCTGTGGCTGGGGCAGCTGCAGCTGCGAAACCACCTTGATTTGCAAAATTGGCAAAGCCTCCAGATGGCTGAGGCTTGCTTCCGGTGGCAGCATTTGAGCCAAAGACAGGCTGAGATGCACCCAAAGCACTGGACTGACCAAAAGCTGTGCCTGTACTTGGCGCAGCAGTGTTTGTAGAGCCCCATACTGATTGTCGCCCTGGCAACCCCGATTGTTCGAAAGCTGGAGCAGATGGTGTACCGAAAGCTGGCGCACCGAAAGCTGGAGCTGCTTGTGCTGCAGGAGGGGCCATCGATGGGGTACCGAAACTTGGCGTTCCAAATGCTGGACCAGCCTGACCAGCCTGGGCACCCCATGGTGACTGTGTCTTACCCATAGCCGAGGACGAACCGAAAGCACCTGTTCCAGCAGGAATCGCTGGTTTCCCAAATGCCGAGGCTGTAGGAGCTTGACTTCCGCCGAGAGGTTGACTCGAAGTACTGCCAAAAGCAGGTGTTGCTGTAGTAGCCTGTTGCGAAGGCGCCACACCTTCGGCAGCGACTAGACCTGGATGTATGGTTTTCTGTCGAATCGAGTCGTTGTAGATAATCCACCAAGAAGCCAAGACACCTTCGTTATTCAAAACCATTAGAGCAGGTGCGGGATAAGGTGATTCATCGATCTCCTCATCTCCGGGAATCGGTTTCCAGATCTTCGTAGTGCTTGATAGATCAAGCGCAAAACCAATGGGGGATGTATCCCCGAAACCTCCACTTGACGTTGCAGGAAGCTGAGCTCTGAACGAGTCATCGGCCATTTCCGTCATCGTGAATACCCCTGTTATTCTGTCTGAGGGTTTATCGGTTGTTAGCGCTACGCTCGATTTGGTGAAGAGATTGATGTCCGTGGATGCTGTCGAGCCTACTACCAGTAAATCCTGTATACTTGGGGGAAAATCTTTCAAACGAAGCAAGAAGTGATGCGGTGGTGAACGATTGAGACCATACGGTGGAGCAGGATCAGTGAGTTTCTGGAACGTGAAAATCGCAGGTGGTTGCCTCGTAGCCAAATGGAATTTGGACTCTGGCGCATTGCTAGGGTCGAAGTTTGATGGTGTATGCACAAGCAAAAATACGTTATTCTCGAGCCAAGTAATGGATGAAACTACGGTATGTTAGTTTTTACCTGTGATACAAGTCACCAGAGAAGACTTACCATGATCGCCGTCATCTAAGCCAGGCGGTTTTGGGATTTCTGCTTTGATTTCCCCCTCTGGTGTCATTTGCACGGCACTACCATCACCGAGCCCAGCCACCAGTTGTTTTCCTTTTGTGGACCATGATGCGCAGCTGACACCACTTCTTAAAACTTGACCATTGGGACCTGGTTTGAACGCGCGATCTTTGAGGTTCGCCATCATGAGGTTTCCATCCCCAGTCACAACTGCCAGAAGCTCCCCTTTATCCCTGGTAGGATTGGGCACAAGCGCTCTCAAAGACTCGCCATTTGTAGGTACTTCGAAGGCTGTTTGTGTAGATCCATTAAGAAGGGCGTCAACATCGTAAACTGCCAGCCCACCACCCGTCTCCGCCGATAGGATCAAATAAGCGTCGTCTGCTGAGAACGCAAGCTGCGATACCCTCATAGGCATGGGAATTCTGAGCTCAGGCTGGAAAGATTTAACATTTCCACTACCGGGTCCCTCAAACGCCTTTTCAACGGATGCAGTTCTTGCAACAACTATAGCATCTGGACCGGCGGCTGCAAGCAATCCACGGCGGGAAGATATGCTCAATAACGAAGATGTTGGAGGGGGTGGGTTATCAGTCGGCCATGCTGAAGGAAGTAGTTGCAACTTAGATTCACCTGCAAGAGCATGAAAATGAAGCGCCTAAATTTTGTTAGCTACTGTAACGATCCTGGCATATAATGGAACAATGTGTATACCGTCGTTTGGATGTCCTCGAGCTCCGGGCCTAATTGTGCACTGCGACCTGTCGCACCACCAGCAGGGCCTCCACTAAGACTACCACCCCCTGGGTTACCAAAGCTGAATGCCATGATCTCAAAAGATGCCCCGAAATTCTAAGTGGATTGGCAATTCATTACAGAGCTCGGCGCATGGAGTAAGTATAGCGAATAGTTCTGCGAAATGAAGGAGGTAGACGTGAATCGAAATCGACAGCAAGGACAATAGGAAAAGTTAATTCGAGGAGCTCTCTCGAACACTCAAGATTTGAAAATCTGCGGTTGTAGAAGAGGTGATTAAAAAGGCAAACAGTTCTAGCTTTCCGCTTCAAAATAATTATAAAGCTCGATTCGTTCTCCGCTCGCGTTTTTGTAGATCACGTGCTAAATTGCGAAAGCACAAGCTCGAGCTCCAGGCGCCCAAGATCCTCGTCAGCGACAGCAACCTGGGATTATCAAGGTCCCGTTTGAAGCTCAGCAAAACAACCATTTCAACAAATTTCCGAATACCCCCAATTTGTCCCAAAAGTTTACCCTGTTTCCACTCATTTCAATACCCAAACCACATAGAATCCCGCTCATTAAGCTTTGTTGATACAATGCCTGGTTTCGACTTCTCCAACCATACTCGCAATGCTGCGTTACACGCCAGAGGTGTTCCATTACCAAAAGCTACAAGCACCGGAACTACGATTGTAGGATGTATCTTTGAAGGAGGTGTAGTTGTGAGTTGTATTTATTATTATGCGATCTAAAGACGATTTAAATACCCCCTCATTTCAAACTTGTATATGGACTACGAGGCTAATCAGACCTTATCCAGATCGCAGCAGATACCAGAGCTACCAGCGGACCCATAGTAGCAGACAAGGTACGATCATTATAATGTTACGACGTTGATGCAATACTTATTGCTATTAGAATTGCGAGAAACTCCATTACATTGCTCCTCAAATCTGGTGTGCCGGTGCAGGTACAGCTGCTGATACCGAATTCACAACCGCCCTCATCTCTTCACAACTCGAGCTCCACTCGTTATCAACAGGTCGCAAACCTCGAGTCGTGACTTGCATGACCATGCTCAAACAACACTTGTTCAGACATCAAGGACACATCGGAGCATATCTTGTAGTGGCAGGTGTTGATCCTACAGGTGTTGGATTGTTCACAGTACATGCGCATGGAAGTACAGACAAGTTACCATATGTTACCATGGGCAGTGGTTCACTTGCTGCGATGTCTGTGTTTGAGACACAATGGAAGTCTAAGATGACAGAGGATGAGGCTGTCGAATTGGCATCGAATGCTATTCAAGCTGGTATCTTCAACGATTTGGGTTCTGGATCCAACGTGGATGTGGCAATTATCACAAAAGATAAGACAACTTTGAAGAGAGGTTTCGTCAAGCCAAATGAGAGAAGCAAAAAGCAAAAGAGTTATGTTTTCCCTAGAGGAACCACGGCGGTTCTCAACGAAAAGATCATTACAAGGGAGGAGATTAGTAAATATGTCACAGTACATGAGATTGAAGGAGAGGCTGCGCTAGGGGAGAAAATGGACATTGATGCTTGAGGATGGAAGTTGTCTAAGACGGGGTCTCTACTTGTATCAAAAGACTAAATTCAAGGAAAGGCGCATCATAAATATCATGTAGCTTGAGGAGAATGCGTTCACGTTATAATGAAATATACGATGGGAGCTAAGGCTACATCATACTAAACCGATATTTTATATAATGATAATTCAGACTGTAGTTTAAGGTGACATACAATGGGTTCATCCCATTCCTAGTAGATAGATGGCATAAAGAGCGAGCCGCTACCCCGCTAGTGCTTACATATCCCAAAATCTCACTACGTCCGTAATCTACATCAACCTCGAAATGTGCCTCTCAAGAAGAGTTTAACGTAGTGGAAACGGTCATTTCACTACTACTCTGGTAGGGATACAGAGCGAGCTTTTAGTCGTCTGGGCCAGTAAACTTCCCGAGTCACGACTCCAAAATCATGGATTACTTCAATGACCTAAATACGAACATTCCCACCTACTCTAATCCACCTAATCAACAAGGACAAAATCCCGACACGGCTCATACACCTCCATCTCTTCTCTCACCTTCTCATAGTCAAGGTTCTGTATCGCCAGCCGCAACGACGGCTTCAAATCATGCAAATACATCGACGGGGTCCGCGCCACGCATTCGAAGAAGAAATCGTATGATTACATCATGTCTTGAATGTCGACGACGAAAGCTCAAGTGTAACAAATCCCAACCATGCAGTAACTGCCTGAAATTTGCTCGAGACTGTGTGTTTCTTGCACCGGCGCTCGACCAGGCAAGTCAACTTAAGCTTACCGAGATCAAGGAGAAAGTTGGCTCCCTGGAACGATTACTAGAACGCGATGTAGCAAAGCATTCAAATTTTTCCACCTCTTCCAACCACTGTATGGCATTGCCTGATGACGCAGATGATGATTTACCTCCTAATGAGGATGAAAAGGTACACTCCATTTCGTTATATACTCAGCGTTTCATAGTCATTGACCAAATTACAATAGGATTTGGAGCCATCACCACTTGCATCAGTAGATGCGGCTTATGAGGTTGATGGAGACGACGACGATCTCCTTGATCTTGGAATACAAATGGGTAAGATGAGAATTACAGAACGAATTGGAGGATTTTTCCGCCCCAAGATTAGCCAAGAGGTAAGATCCCGTGATGATCATACTCTCGCTATTCAAAAACAACCTTTCTCCATACAAGTGGCAGATTGTCTTGCAAGAGTGCGTTGATTGTAACCTGTTTGATACTGCACTTCTTTTCTTATTTACAGGAGAACTGGACCATGTCGGTCTTGCCGAGGAATTCACAAAGTTGCTGGGTTCATCAGTCAATATGCTATTCCCCTACTCTTTGTAACACCCCTAAGATTATTCTTACCATTATACCGCATCAAGCTGTAGTTTGGAGGTATCGCTAAAATCTTTGTAGCTTGAGCATGCAATAAAAGATCCATATGTTTGGGGAAAGCAGGATGCTTCCATCGGCATTCCCACACTTCCTCCTGTTCAGGAATGGCTGAAGCCTGGACTAGCCTATATTGCTCCTTCGTCAGGTTTCTTTTTCGGACAGGCAGGGCAATCGGCATCCCTCATAGACTTTCTTCCATCTCGACTTGCTGCGGACAGACTTGTCAAACAACTCTTTTCAGCTGTCTATCCTATCGCACAAATTCTGCATCGACCCTCATTCGAGAAAGAATACGACACATTTTGGGACGAAGTTTCATTGGGCATCGAACCTCCTAATTCTGTTCAGTCTATGGTATTTGCGGTCATGTTTGCTGGTGTTGTTAGCATGGACCCTTCAGATGTTATTCGTGACTTTGGTGTTGCAAAATCTAGTTTGATTGATAACTTCAGACTCGGTACGGAAACAGCTCTTGGCCGTGCCAATTTTCTACGAACAACCAAAATTGAAACACTTCAAGCTTTTGTTTTATATTTGGTTTGTCTAGCCTCTCGTGTAGTCGTGTTAGTCATACTAATGAGGTTAATAGATACCTCTTTGTAGAGCGGAGGTCTCCAGAGCCCATTCTGTACTTGTTGGAGCGGCAATTCGTATGGCTGAATGTATGGGTCTCCACCGTGATGGAGAGTATTACGGGGCTCTCACCATTAGAGTCCCATGTACGTCGGCTTATCTGGCATCAGCTATGTTTTCTCGATATCAGAACCTGTGAAGCTCAAGGCCCACGACCTACTATTCGTCGAGATGATTTTGACACAAAGTTACCACTGAATGTGGACGATGTTGATCTCCATGCCACCGGCAACCCACCCCAGTCCGCAGATCGTTGGACAGATGCCACTTTTTCAATAATCAGATTCGAAATTAATGAAATGTATAGAATAATCTGGGTTGACCGACCTCGGATTCAGATGCGGAAAATTAGTCTCACGGCCGTTCTTAGTAAGATAGAGACATTTCGACAAAACATGACCAAATATGACAAGTTTATGGATGATCGAGTACCGATTCAAAAGTGCGCAAAACTTGTGAAATCTGTCCTGCTTTCTCGAATGCATGTCATGCTACTCCACAGCTATCATAATTCTACACATCACCGTATGCCCGACCGTTTGCGGAATATCATGATAAATTCTGGCCTTAATTCTATGGAGAGTGCTATAGCTTTGGAGACCACACCCGAGCTTCGAAACTGGGAATGGTATGGAGGGGCATTTCAACAATATCATACAGCCTTTCTACTTTTGATGGAAGTATATGTTCATCCTCAAAGAAAAGAGGCAAATCAAATCTGGGAGTGCCTCGACTATGTCTTTGAGTGTGACCCTTACCTGCCGCGACTTGCCAAAGCAAGGAAGATCCTTTCTGAATTGCAGCAGAAAACGGCTGTATATCAAAGTATGAGAGGGATGCGAGCACCAGTGACTATGAACAAACTTGTTGGCCAGCGGCCTCCTAAGCCAACTTCGGAAGAAGGTCGCGCAACGGGTCTTGTATCGAATCATGAACCGTATTCTCTTGGAAAAATGGCCCTATCCGACTCAGATGCAATAGTCTCGAGTGTTTCAAACAATGAACCTTTGGGGACTTATCCAAGCGGACGGACTAGTGAAGTAAGCAGTCCAGCTAGCACAATGGGACAGCAGGTAGTCTCTCAATCATCAAGTGTCAACGATGATATTATGGCTGACATTGATTGGGTATGTGTTTCCAGCTATATAATATGTATTTTTGCTAATCCATCTGCAGGATGCATTTGATGCACTATTTCCACCAGATCAACAATCAGAGCTCGACGTTCACAATTTCTCTTTCCCGAATACAGGGATTGGGTTATAAATCCGGTATGATATAGGAACATTTTGGTTATCATCGATGTTAGAATCATGGGGTGTCTTTTTCTGGGAACTGTATATTATGTCGGTCGTTCAAAACTATCTGAACAAACTTTTTATTTATTGAATTCACTGTGTGATATGGCTAACAACAGCTTCGTTTTCCGTACAATTAATTATATTTTGAATATTATACATAGGTAAGACTCATATCATATCATATCATATCCCATCACAGCACATCACATCATGGAACATGAAACTTGTTAGATGTCCCTTTGGACTGCTTAAGTAGGATTTGTTTGAAGGTGCACTTCGAAGAAGTAGATAGCTCCCATGCTCCGTCGCTCCTTATTCAGCCACAAAGAGGGGAAATCTGCCCCACATGATCCTTGCCGGACGCCATCGGTCAACAACCCCAGCAATCTGGAGCGAGAGAGAGAATTCGCCATTTCTATATAGATATCACGCAATTGACCAAGTGAAGTAGATCTACAAATGAAACCGAACCTTAACTTCCGTCATTATAATAGAAGATGAAGTGACATACGCAATTATACAATATGATGTAAAATAAATATTGATAAGTAGATATCATCCCCCCGCTTCCATTATCCCCCTCCAATCCTTCAATATCAACTCATGATTTTTGAATCTTGATACTCTTGAACACCTTCACTTATTTCATACATATTTTAACATTCGAGAAACTATAAAAATGGCCCCTTCACTTCTTGATACCCAGCCTACAGCCCCCCATCAACTTTCCTCTCCATCCCAAAAAACCATTGATCGCAAAGTCTTCCCGGATGGTATCAAAACTTCGGGTCAACATCCACCGCTTTACGATCAGTTGAGACCATACTCTGATTTTCCCAAAGAAATCACTGGAGAAACAGTATGGAAAGTGGAAGATTATGTCAATAACCCGGAAAGATGGGTTCATGTTTTCAACGAAGAGGAAATCGCAGAACTGAGTGCTGTAGCGAATAAGTTCATTGCGGATAGAATCCCTCTGACGGGTATTTCTAAGGTATGTTGTGTAACACACACTTGAAAGTGTCATTCAAGTACGCATTAGAGGATTCCTTGACTAATTCAGTATAGGATACTTTCCGCCTCTCAAAACTCTCTACCTTACTAGCATCAATTCGAAACGAAACTTTAAACGGAAAGGGGTTTATCCTCTTTAAAGGGTTCCCAGTCGAGAAATGGGGAAACCATAAATCTGCCGTTGCATATATGGGATTGGGAACATACCTTGGATATTTCGTTAGTCAAAATGGTCGAGGTCATGTTCTTGGACATGTTAAGGATCTTGGCGAGGATTCCACACAGATTGATAAAGTTAGAATTTATAGAACCAACGCTAGGTAAGTTTATCAATCGTTACTATGCTATGATGAAAAGCTAACAATAACAGACAATTCTTCCACGCTGATGACTCTGATATTGTCGGTCTTCTGTGCATTGCTAGAGCGCTCGAAGGCGGAGAATCCGATATCGTTTCTTCGCACCACGTCTGGAATACTTTGCAAAAAGAACGGCCCGATGTAGCAGAAACACTCACCAAGCCTATCTGGTACTTTGATAGAAAGGGAGAAGTCAGTGTTGGTGAAGAACCATACATCAGAACCTCCGTCTTCTATCTCGAGACCGGCGCGAATGGTCGTGTTTACTCAAAATGGGATCCATATTACGTGAAATCTCTCACTCGATTTTCGGACGCAGGAGTCATTCCACCTTTGTCACCTGAGCAGGTTGAGGCTGCCAAGGTTTTGGAAGAAACCTGCCATCGATTAAGATTACACATGATCCTGGAGATTGGCGATATCCAATTCTTGAGTAATGAACACGTACTTCATGCTCGTACCGAGTATAAAGATCATGCACCACCAGCACCAAGGAGACATCTCATGAGACTATGGTTGGCGACACCAGAGAGTGAAGGTGGATGGAAATTACCGTTCCATGATTCAAACGAGAAGAAGAGAGGCGGTATTCAGGTTAATGATCAGGCCCCTGTTGCACCACTGGATGCAGAATAGGTCTTTGGAATTAGAAATATTATTATAGATAGCATAGCGTCATCGATGACCAAAATGAATCACTTGACACGTCAACCTCGATTTTTCGATTTGCTTCAATGTAATTCCTTTCCACACAATGAAGCTCGAAAGGTTCAATTGTTTTGAGCCATCGCAAGTTGAGAAAGATATGCATGAAGCAAATTCCCGTCTAGAAAACGTAGTCAATGATACCCCGATTCCGAAAATTTTGTGACGTTCTCTCAACTGCGTCTTTTTCCCTCCAGCCGCACTCCCATCCTCTTCTTTGATCACATGACAACGCAGAGTTTAATATCATCCTGCCTCTCAACTCTCTTCTTCTCCACTTGCTTCTTTTTCGGTTCCGGCGTCATATCAGGCGGACCAAACCACTATTCCAATACACACATTAGCTTTCGTCTGATTTACTTCATTGCTCTAGTCCCCTCCATCTCCCTCCCACAAGCCAAGTAAACTCACCGAGCCTCCCGTTTTCCTCTCCTCTATCATCTTAACCAGATTCCTGTCATATACCCCACTAAAATCATGCGTCGGACACGTGTATTTCACCACTCTAATAATCATCGGTCCTTCGATTCTTAAGGCACTAGAGGCGAAAATTGGGCAGGTGAGGAGACCCATGCCCCAGTTGCAGGGTTGAGCGATTTGTATCCATTGGCAGGGTTGGTGAGGGGCGTTTTTGGAGTTGGATTTGGATTTGGAGGAAGAGGAGTGGGAGTGGTGGTGAGAGCGGTGGTGGGAATGAGAATGATGGTTGGAGTGTTGTCGCTCGTGGCAGGTGGAGGATTGGTGGAAGGTATATTTGCACATTTTGGCGGATGTGAACGGGTGGATGGTTTGGGTGTGATCTGAATTTTGTGGCGGAGTGAAGACTGGTAGGTACTTTCTGTTGTTTGGAGATGTGAGTTCGACGGTCATTTTAATAGATGCATGTCGAAGGAGGAATCAGGCAAGTGTAAGTGAATTGATGAAATACGAGAAAAAGCTGTAGACCCATTTCTTCTTACAATGATTCACAAAGGAAGGAATGAAAATTGAATAGTGAGGCTGGTACTCATATTACCATCTCATTCCATCAGACG
This sequence comes from Sclerotinia spermophila, assembly GCA_038090695.1. Taxonomy (NCBI): domain Eukaryota; kingdom Fungi; phylum Ascomycota; class Leotiomycetes; order Helotiales; family Sclerotiniaceae; genus Sclerotinia; species Sclerotinia spermophila. Next base: position 16,345 of record JBBMOJ010000052.1, read on the forward strand.
GGAGTCATTATGTACGTATGGGTATATATCATATCATCCATTGAGAAGTAACTCTAGTTCTCCAATGTAATATCCCATCCAAAACTCCACACATCCGATGTAAATATGTACATATCATACAAGTCCGACCATTTATAGCTTTATAATTGTTCAGATCCCGGCTTTTCCTCGTCACTTTCCTCTACTTGCTTCTTTCGTATTGCTTGCATGAGCTCATACAATTGCCCTAATTGTTGATCTGAAAACTCAGTTAGCATTTCCTATCATCGATTTAGAATAAAATACATACCACTCATCTTATCGATCTTTCCCTTATCCATACGTTCCCCAATCCAACTTTCTCCCTCAAGTTTCTGTGCATACATCTGCCACTCCGTTAAGAAGCCAATCTATTCCTCAATTAGCTCTCATACACCCTCAAACCCTCCAAACCTGATCAGAAGCAGATAACTCACAATATGCACCGGATTCTCCACCTTCATATGTTGTCTAAACTCGCTTTTGATATACTCATCCCCCAATAATCTCATCTCTTTCGGTAAATATTTTCTATGCGCTCTAAACAACCTCCTATATAAGGGAATCGGTGGCAATAAAGCCATAGGCGCAGGGCTGAATCCCTTTCCAGTACCTGCAGCCGAAGGCGATGCCAATAACAAACGTGGTGAAAGCTTCATTTTGGAATGTGGGTGTTAATTGTGAAATCTGGGGAATGAGGCATGAGAGCTTGTGAAGTCATCGATCCATGATGACTTTCGGTAATCCATTTCCCCGCCAAAAATTAATTTCTCAGCCTTGTCACTCATTTGCTATCGACACAACCAAAGTTTTGTTGCATATCTGGGAGAACTTTCAAGTCTGGGGGCTTTTGAGAAAAGTACATTTTTTATCACAGATCTGATTAGAGGAAGCTCCTGTGTTCATAAAGAAAAACTGTTCCAAGGGTTCTCAAAGAGAAGCAAAGGTTCTGACCAGGGACATTTCGCGCTTTTAGTATCTTCTTTTATTTACATTCCAGTGACAGCCTTCTCGCATTCGGTTACACGCATTTTGTTGCGCCAACAAGGTAGAAATGCTTCCGACTCCTGATACCTCACATGTATCTTTCGATCGAATCTACGAACCTGCCGAAGACTCCTTCCTACTTCTCGACACCCTGTCCTCCCCTAGCGAAAAAGAATTTCTGCGCCAACGGTTTCCTCAAAGCGGACAGAGCTCAATATCGCCCTCTCCATTGGTGGTAGAGATTGGCACTGGATCTGGAGTTGTTCTCTCCTTCGTGCATGCACATGCAGAAATCATATTTGGCAGAGCGGATATGATTACAGCGGGCGTGGATGTAAATCGCTATGCATGCGAGGCTACGCAGGAAACAGTAAGAGTAGCGGAGAAGGAACAGATTTCACAGGATATATCACACGGGTCGTATATAGGGAATGTGGTGGGAAATTTAGGAACCTCTTTAAGGCCTGGAATGGTAGATGTATTGATTTTTAACCCGCCATATGTACCAAGTCCGGATGTGCCTATACCAGAGCCGTCTGGAACAGGAAACGAGGATGGCTCATTGTCATATGACGGGGACTCAAAATTACTAGCTTTGTCGTATGCCGGTGGAGTGGACGGCATGGAAATCACGGACCGGTTGATCGATGCTTTGCCGGAGGTTTTGAACAAGGAGAGAGGTTGTGCGTACATATTACTCTGCGCTCAGAACAAACCCGAGGACGTCAAACAACGGATACGTGGTTTTGGACATGAGTGGAGAGTGGAAACTGTTAGCAATAGTGGAAAGGTTGGGGGATGGGAAAAATTGCAAATTCTTAGGATATGGCGCATGCCACCTAATACCTCCTGATATCAACGTAACTGGCACTCGTCTATATTGTTTTGATACGGTGAAAAAAGCCCATGTGTATTTCAAAGCCCATGGGATAGGGCATCCCATTGTTCGTTCGTAAGTGATCGATTTAGTTGCTTTTCATATACCACTCAAAACGCCAGTATTCCCACAAGCTGTGCATGCATGGCACTCTCTTTCTCTCTTGGCCATCTCCCATCTGTATAGCCAAGTAGAGCAAACGTTCTCAATGTAATCTTCTCCTTCCCAAATTCTTATCTTGCCGCCATTACCGCCATAATGATCATCGAATTTCCCACCCATACATTCAACGCAATCCTTAGAATCCTCTTCCACCACCTCGTCCTCGTCCTCCTCTGAATCCACCACCGCCTCCTCTTCCTCCACCTCGTCCGCCTCTAGGTCCGCCTCTGCCACCTCTACCGCCTCTAGTATCGGTAGTACCTGCAGCTTCCTTTCTCGCCTTGTTCTTTGGCTTTGGTGCATCGTCTATCAACAATGTGTCGAGCGGTAACGAATCTGGCAGAATATAATAACGGATTGTGGAACCTCGTAGGTTAATGGTATCAAGGGTGAGAGATGTGCCATTCTTTGGCGTCATTTTGACGGTACGGAGAGCAGTGTTCATTTGTGGAGATACGGAAGTTATGGTTCCATGGATGATTGTGCCTAGTACATTTGTTAATAGACAGTTATTTAGCAGCGGAAAGAGCTAGGGAATAGTAGATAATATTTATACCATTTTTCAGCTCAATCGTAACCGTTTCATTCGCACATTTCATGAGGAACCTACCATGGAAGGAGAAAGTCAGTCAGGAGATTCAGATGGGAGCCTTGAGAGAGAATCTGAGCTCAGCGCGTGCCAATTAAAAGGCCTTGAGTTGATGGGGGAAAAGCTTACCTGACGAGCTTCATGGTGCCGTTTTTAGTGTTGCTGTATATTGGTTTCGTAGGATCGACGTGGTTGTTGAGAGTGGATCGTGAGGTCGATTGATGCGCCTATACATAAATAAAGCATTTGAAGCTTTTGTCGTGAGGTTCGAAATGAAATTTGGAGCCCGATATTTAAGGCCAGAATTTTCCACGCAAAGCTGGAGCATCTAGCTCGGACTTGGAGAGGGATGGAATTTCTATGTAGGTAAATTTCAAAATATGGAAAATAATATTCATTGTATTATGCTTTGGGGGTATCCATAGTGTCTTTTATAAGCTTCAAGATTGGTATTTTCAGGTACGCCAACATTCAATAATCATCTAACAACTGGGTATTTCCTCAAGCTCCCTTCCATCTACCGGAAATTGAACCATCATTTCCAACAATTCACCTCTGCACTATTTATTTATCATTCTCATTCTCACTAACCTTCTCCCACTCATCCTCGGTACTTGGTTCACTCTTACTTCCTCCTCCCGTAGAATATGATCTGCTCTTCAACTCCCCCTTCACCTCCAAGACCTCAACCTCCTTGCTCCCTGGCGGACCCCCCTCATCGACAACAGTCTCTACGTCCGTATCACTAGCATCTCCTCCAACTTCCGCTTCTGTCTTCTTCCGTGCTTCCTCTTGCTCTTTCACTGTCTTCAACTCTGCTGCGAACCAGTTTATAGCCCACCATAATCCGCCACAAAGAACTGATAGAATCACGAAATGGATACTATATGTAGCGACCAAGAGGGAGAAGAACACGAGTTGTAGAGCTGCAAATGTGGCATTGGTTGCAACAAGGAGGACGGGGGTGGGACCAGGTGTGAAGATGGATTCCCAAAGGGAAACGAAAAATTCCGATGCCATGACTTGCTATTTCTGTTTCTTATACTGATTTCACTACTTTGGCAGAGGAGTAGGCTTCGCAGCTCGTAGTAGATAATAAGATGACTTGAGAGGCCTTTCAGAGAAAGGTATGTGTTGCGGAGATGAAGAGATACTAGATGACAGAGTGATTAGTGGGATGGCATTCATCTATTTATAATACCCCTCACCTGCCTGCTTCAGACGAAATGACGCACACCTTATACGGTTTTGCTGGATATTTCAAGACCACCTATTTTAAAGTTTTGGCCGCCTGAATAGAAATTTGAAAGGGACAGATTATGATTTTTGAGAAGTTGAGGTTGTGAAGAATAAGAGAAAAAATAAGAAGAATAATGCAAGATGTATCATTCAGAAGCTTGACAACGCGACGCCCCTCTATTCTGCCTGTTCTCGGCTTTTTCTGGGCCTAGCTCTAAGACAAGTGAATGATTTGATTGCCTTGCGATTGAGGTTCGAAGAACTAAAATTTCCATGATACATAAATATTGGAACATACATTAATCCGTCATCACAAGCTTTTATATCATTAAAACATTGTCTAAGAATTACCATTGTGTACTGTTTTTGCATGCAATGCACAGATTTCACAGCTTGCACGGCATAAGTGTAAGAGATAGAGGCCGAAAAATCGAGTACCTCGTAGCTACGCATGCACGCATGGTATTGGCTTCGTTAGTTCCAGTTGTAAAGATTTCCATTTACCCGTAAATCTCGAAATTTTCTATAGCAATCTTTTCCAAAATTATACAATACATCCGATATCAGCAGTGTGCACCTTTCAAGCTCTCTCTTGGAATCCTGCAGCAGTCAACGCGTCTCCGAGGATTCTTGGGTGGTACATCAAGGCAGCAAATCTACATTCATTCATCTCATGCTTTATTCGACCACTTTCAAGTCTAAGTGGACTGGTATACCAGAGGTTCAAGGATACTATTCAGGTTCTGATCATGCAAGTTCTCAAATATCTGCTACCCTCAGTGCTATACCAATTTGACAAGCCAGCTGGACGTTTGAGATCTATCAGATCACAAGAGCTGGTCTGGTTCTTGGCGCCAAGTACAACGACCTCAAACAGCTTCTTCCACTTCTTCAACCAGGATAACTTCATTCTTCTCGACCCCACAAGTGGAGGTAGAGCTGATGGATCCTCTGGGCATATATTTGGAGACTCGCACTGCGTCGAGAACGTTTTTGCTTCGAAGGAATATTTGATCAACCTCTTCGAGATGACGGCCATTGGTTTCCGGAAAGAAAAGATATACACCTATCAGCAGAGTCAGCATTGTATGCACCTGTTCCTCCATCAATTGGACGGGTTACTCACCTGGAAGTATCAGGAAGGGGTTGATGCAAGTATATATAATGTAGTATCTCCATCCTATAGTGGCAAATCCTACTGGTGTTATTTCTGTGACAATGAAATTGAAAATCCATGCACTTCCTATAACCTTCAATCAGTACAAACGCAAAGAATGGCTCCTGTCATATGAATACCTGTTGACATGGCAGTGATAGGAACTCGAACGCTCAGTGGTGCAACCTCCGAAGCATAGAGGAAAGTCAGTCCTAGGAATCCGGTAGGGAAGAACAACGAGAACATAAAAATAAATACTGCAGCGACAATGACACATGATGCGTTAGTTATCTGTGAAGTGTTCCGGAAATAATCGCCATGCAGGATCCCATTCCAAACGCCGCAAACATCATCAATTTTCTCCTCCCAAATCGGTCAACTGTTAGAACTCCTATCGGGGAACAAAAGGTCTGCCATGTGAAGACAGAAGCACTTAAAATACGAGATGTTTGTGCTGACATTCCTAGACCAGTCTCGAATATTGTAGTTTGATAAAAGGCGAGAGCGTTTATACCATTAATTTGCTGGAACATTTGGCCGCATACTGCAAGGCAAGCTCCGTGGAAGAGACGTTCATCGCCCATGGAAAAAATATCACGAAATGAGCCTTTTCTGATGATCGCAAGGCCCTCCTCAATCTCTGCTATATCGGCCTGTACTCGAGCTGAGCCTATGGGCTTATCATCCAATGCTGACACAACTTCCCGCGCTTCTTTCGTTTGCCCTCTCTTGACCAGCCAGCGAGGAGACTCCAGCATATGTGGCGTGGTAATCAGTACGATAACGGACCATAACATGGAGAGTGATAGTGGGAATCTCCAAGTGACCCCTCCGGACAAATGAGACATTCCAAAGTTTACCCACTGATTGTAGTCAGCTATTGTTGCTTCTTTGGTCCGTGATGATTGAGGAGTAAAATAAATGTCGCGAAAAAGAGAAAAGGGTGACCAACAGCAGCCGTTGCTAAACCTGCACTTATGAATAGTCCTTCAAGAAGCACTACCGATCCACGGTGATGCGCTTTAGAACATTCTGATTGCCAATTTGGAGCGGTTGCTGTCAAAGCACCAAAGCCTAAGCCGGAAACAAGACGTCCAACAATTAATTGGCCTAAGGAATAAGATGAAGATTGAAAGATAGCGCCAACTATGTTGACTGCTGCTCCAAGCATGATTGTTCGTTTGCGACCTAGGGTATCACCTATTCTAATGCAGGACAAGGCGCCAAAAAAGCACCCAAGAGTATAGAGAGCAACGACAGTTCCCTGGAAACATGTTAATGACAACGTAGAGGTGTGAGAAGGATTCGCCTTGATTTACCTGTAGCCGAGAGTTGTTGGTTTTCTGAGTACCTATGACAGTAAGAGTGTTGAGTTCCGGAAAAGTTTCAATCCAGGCGGGCAGATTCAGTAGTCCACCAGCCACCTAAAGGTTTCAGCATTGCTGTGCCATGTTTTGGGCTGATTGTTTGCTGTTGTGAATGAAGAGTAGCAGCACTCACAGCATTGTTGTACCCAAACCTACAATATAGCAAGATTAGGTAACGTAATTTAGCTTTACTTTTAGATGCCTTCCATGGGTACTCACAGAATATAAGCAGGCATGATGACAGCCCAGATCATTGCACGATGCAGTGCCTGACCTCTGAGGCCTAAGAATTTTACCATGTTCCCGGGCAATGACAGGTAGCTTGAACTGTCGAATAGATGAAATGCTAGGGTAATGATGGTGTAGATAAGAAAGATATTTATGTAGGTCGGCAAGTTTCCAGCTAGCACCTTGCTCTGATGATGATATTTTATATTTCAGGTGTCGGCCCTTCCTAAATGGCCGTATTATAGTCATTGGCTTTTATTGTCGCTTAATTACAGCCGATGACTTGATTCCCATATACTGTTGTTCCCAGGGGAGCTACGTAATGTTCTGATCATCAAATACATATCCGGAAACAGGATTCACATACAAAGGTAGATCTCGAGACGCTTTATTGGTGTGGGAGTACCTATACCTGTTACTGCTTTATCTCTCATCATGGTGTCCTCATGAAAGACTAAGGGGGGGTTCCTTCCATACGTGCAAGCTTAACCCCACACTTTACATTTTGAGTGAATTTACATTGAGTTGAAGCACACCAGGTTCTTCTCTCTATCACAGATAATATATCTGAAGCCCATGGAGCCAACAGTATTAACACCATTGAAGTGGTGGCTGTTGAAGAATTTGCACATAACTTTTAGAACATCAATAAACAGCTGCAAACCTTGGAGAGAGCCTCGAGAGAGCTTTCCACACTTTCTTACTCGCCTATTACATGGGGGTGGTGTATCAATTCGATAACTTCTTCGCATGTCAACGCCGGTCGACTAATCGTGGTTGAGAAACCGTCACCTTGGCCACAGACTCCAAGGGTTCTGATATCCACCTTTGAACAATACGGAACTGTTCTTCCGTCTACATATCTACTTCAAGAAACGACCTTCATGCATCTTAAATTTCAATTTTGATAAAATGCCGAATCACAAATCTCGTAATTTTATAATCATTAGGTCATAGGTTTCGTGTAGGACACTCATACGAGTATAGAATACTGGATTTTCTCTTCCAGCGATCTCGTGTACTTCATTATTTTTCAATCACCGAAACATTTCCGCCACTCTTTAATAAGATCACATCAAATGGCTACAGCATATTTGGCATCGTGGGCACATGGACTAAAATATTCCGATTTACCACCCGATGTTATCCGAGCTGCTGTGCGAAGTCTCTATAACTGGGCGGGATGCGCAATCGGTGGAAGTGACCATCCAGCGACTACTATAGCTGTAAGTTTCCACCCCGATCTTCCCTGTTCCCATGCATTCAAAGTACTGAGTCTCTATCAAAGTATAATTTCTTGTCTCCATTCTTTGGTACTCCCTCGTCGTCATTGCTTGGTCACAAAGGATCTCGTCGTGTCGATGCACAGCATGCAGCGTTGTTGAACGGAGTAGCATCTCACGTGCACGATTACGATGATACGCATCTCGATACAATCATCCATCCCACAGGTCCAGTTGCTAGTGCACTTCTTGCAGTTGCAAAATGGAAAGGTGGCTTCTCGGGAGAAAAATACCTACTCGCCTTAATCGTAGGCACCGAGGCGGAATGTAAAGTTGGTCTAGCAGTCTGGCCGGGACGTTACGATGTAGGGTGGCACATTACATCCACGACAGGCTCTATTGGAGCTGCAGCAGCTGTTGCGAAACTGCTAAATCTTCCTGTTGATCAGACAACGCATGCATTGGGAATTGCTGCAACACAAGTTGTTGGCTTAAGAGAAATGTTTGGGTCGCACACCGAGTCTTTCCATCCCGGTCGTGCAGCTCCAAACGGTCTCATGGCTGCGGTGTTGGCTCATGGTGGTTACACTAGTAGTGAACAAGCTTTAGAAGCCAAAAGAGGCTGGGTCAACATTGTTGGTGTCACAAAGCCAGATATTGGAGAAAGTCTTGCGAAATGGTTGGGAACTAATAGTGCGAATGAACAATCATTTGGTCTGCCCACTACGGAAAGACCTGAAAGATGGGAGATTTTAAGAAATAGCTTCAAACTGTTCCCATGTGGAATTGGGATTCATCCTATTATTGATGCTTGCTCTCAGCTTAAGCATGACTTGGAAGGTGCTGAGGTCAGTGCTAAAGATATCAAATCTATTGAAGCAAAAGTCCATCCTCTTGTGTTAGAACTCATTGGAAAGAAGAAGCCCCGAAATGGACTGGAAGGCAAGTTCAGTGTTTACCACGGAGCTGCTATAGGTCTTTTATTTGGAAAAGGAACTCCAAGTCAGTATGAGGACTACGTAGTTCAAAGCGAAGAAGTTATTTCCATCCGCAATAAAGTCCATGCTGTAGCTGACAGTAGTTTGGGTGCTGATGAAGCAATAATAGGAATGGGAAAGAACTTGAAAAACATGTCAAACATGCAATTGGCAGTTTGCAGGTACTAATGGATGATCAGATGCTACAGCATAAGTTCGTAGACCAGTGCGTTGATATTTTAGGCGAATCCGTCAAGGAAGCGAGTGATGCTTGCTGGGCTCGCTGGGATATTGAGAACGCCAAGGACGTTGCCGATATTGCCAGAAAACTCTAAGTTAGTTTATGAGAATGCAACAGAATGTCAGAAAGCCTCTCGAATTCATCTTGGGCAGTTTGAAGCATCAGATCACCTTTGTTTGTCATTTGCTAATATTCATAATTTTTGAGTTTAGAAGCAAAGTCGATCGATCTACTTAGGTGAAGAATTCTTTTGCTATCAAACAAAGAATTTCCAAATATTGTTCGAGATATAAGAAAGTCGTTTTTACAAACTCACTCTAAATTTGATCAATCACCGGCTCGCATATTCACTCATTAGAAATTGCATCCTAGACCGGCGGAAATATCTTTTTACCCATCAAGGTTTTGTTGGGCGTCTGGCGTGTGGGATGTACCAGTTGATCGCATTTGGCTTCTAAATGTGATTGTTTCTATGCTATATCACGCTATGCATGGTTTTGTTATCCCCTAGATTGCTTTTTCTCGAAAAAGTGGTATTCCTTTCTTAATCTAGAGCCTTGCCTCTCATATTCATCTACTCAAACTTCAACTTCAACCCTTCACTCAATCCTAGGAGGTAGCACGTCCCCTCTAGTTTTCAAAAGATCGTTCACAGGCTGAAACAATTTCCTTTCCCCAATTCCCTCCCCATAACCTTTCATATCCTCCCAACTCACCCATTCCCACCCCGCACACTTCTCCAGCTCCAAATTCCTCGGCCCGTCTCCCTTCCCATCCCACTTGCCCACCATCCAAATCGTCACGTAATGTTTTTTTTCCTTCTTCCCCTCCCTTTCGCCATCTCCCTCCAGAACACTATTCGTCGCAGTCAAAAACCGTATATCCTCCCTCCTTAAACATAATCCCGTTTCCTCTTCCACTTCTCGTATCGCGCATTCTTCAAGCTCCTCGCCAAATTCTAGATGGCCTCCCGGATGAGCCCACTTTCCTGCGCCGTGCGAACCGAGTCGTTGGCCCATGAGGAAGATTGGGAAGGAGGGCGTGGAGTGGGGATGCGTGGGGTGCAGGAGGAAGATCCCTACACCGATGCGGGGATGTGGGGTGGGAGTGGGAGTGGGAGTGGACATTCTGGGTTGTGCTTTGGTTTTTTGTGGTTGGCGGTTTGAGAGATTCTGGAGTTGGATATGATGGGAAAGGAAGTGTGACAGGCGACTAGAAGGAGGGTGATCTTAAGAGGTGGGCAGGTAGAGAAGCGGGTGGAGATGATGATGAGTCATCGTGAACGAATGTGGATGGAATGAGCATCCCAAATCGAATACATGCAAGAAAGCTCTCTTCGTTGTCCCAGCAGTTCGGATCTAACAATCAGTACTTCAGGACTCAATTCACAGTCCACAATCTGCAATTTTATTTCGTCCATTGCGTGAGTATTTGATAACTATTATTCTGCGTTATCAATGTTTACTCTCTGTTATCTATAACATACATATCTCATCTATGATATGTAAACTCTGTGCATCTCATCTCACAGTATTGAATTAATCATCGTATCTAAAGCCTCAAATACTGACTGAACAACACCATATCCATCCATCAATCTCCCCTTGATCAAGGACCCTCTCGCCATTCATCATCCTCAAACCAAGGCTTACAAAGTACCCCCAGATAAACCCGGCTTATACATCCCCTCACAGGAATGGGGAGATACAATTGGGAAAAGGGAAGAAAAGGGGAAGTGGGGTATGGATGGGGAAGAAGAACAAAGTCGGGTAAAAATGTGTGGATAGATCCTATTACTATTTTGGGAGCAAGAAGGATATAATCGCTAAGAAAAATGGTGCGAACTGTACAATTATATTTACTCATTCATATATGTATTCATATTCATATTCATTACGCTGCATTATCCAGAGTTACCAACCTATCATCCAAAACAACTCCTAGCATGGTATTTCATCATTTCATCAATATACTCAGATTCCCATCCCCAATCCAATCATCCCTAAACCCTCACCTCACATAGCTCCCTCCACTTAATCCCATGCACCCCCCTCGGAATCCCCAACGCTCCCGCCGTCCAAGCCGCCAAACTCATTTCCGTCACCCACGCCAATCCCGTCTTAACCCAACTATCTTTTCTCCCCCAAGCCATCGCTTCTCCTACCGTCGCAAACCCATTCAACACAAAAAACATCCCGATACGAAAGAGTGCTTTATCTGTTACCATGGGAGCTAATGCATAAACATGAAAAGCCGCCATTAAGAAAAACGCAGCTAGAACCCCCATTGATCGAGCGATTGGGATTGGAACTCCTAGTTTTGGGAGGGTTTGACGGAGGGGATCGTAGGCGAGAGAGGCGCAGGGGGAGGAAAATACATTATGCCATGTTTTTGACCTGGACTTGTAAGCTTTTTGTCCCTGTCTCAAAGCTTAAAATTTGACCATCAGACGACTTACCAGAAATCTCCCAAACTCTCTACAGCATACAATCTTCCAAAAAGCGCTGGACTACCTTTATATCTTACTAATAATTGAATGGCTGTCCAGATGATGTAGATACTCAACTGCACATCAAAAGCCAATACCAATGCCGAATCCTGTGGTAGCACTTGCAGCGCACAGAAAATGGCAACATGGATAGCAAATTGCAAAGGTTCATTAAAAGTCTCCTGAGATCGAGGAACGCGGATGAAATTTGGAGTGAAGGATTCATAGCGCATTTCCGTTAGGAGAAGAAGTGCATGGTGCCATGTTGGAGGATCATTTTTGAGTTGAGGGAGTGAACGGTGTCGGGCATATATATCCAAGAGTTTGAGGGTTGCAATTGCAACTAGAACGGGTTAGTATATTGTAAATTGTCGATTTCTTCACGAGATCATGTGAAGATTGGGGATACGAACCAGCGAAATTCCTCAAAGCAGCTACTGGTCCACAAGAGATCGGATTCATCCAACTACTCAACCAAAAAGTAACTAAAGACAAGGTCGATAATTTCTTGTACTTTCCATATTGCCTCTTGAGCAGAAAATAAATAGAAAAATAGAGAAGCTCGGTGGGTATAAGAAGGAAAGCTGTAGCTCTAATGGTCTCGTGACCCCACTTCTCGAATGCTGGAGAAATGGTGGTTGAGATTGGGAAATTGAGAGAGGATGTTGCGTTCATTTTGTTCCTGATTGAGTTGAATGTTGGCGTGAATGATATATTCCCTCTTCAGGGACAGGTATATATGGTAGATGTAGGGTTGATATGATGTTGTGTTCAAGTACTGATATCTGAAAACCTTTTGAATCCTCGTGATCTTCCTTTTGCGTGTATCCCAAAGTCATGCAAGGTAGATATTCAATGTCTCAGCCAACCTGTGGAAAAAGCTCGTTGAAATTGCGAGATGGTGCGATGGTGAGATGATATGATATAGTATAATATCTGGATATCTTTGAAAGACTACCAATGAAGGAACAACAACTCGTGAATCTGTAGTTGCAAACGAAGTTGATTTACACCAATCTCAGCTCAATCGACGCAAAGAGAAATCTCGACATTCGAATGCGGCTTTCTGGGGTTATCGAAACGGAGATATCTCCGTGCGACGGGAGGAAGGAAAGATGGGATGGGGATGGTAAAGGAAGCCGAATCGAAGTAGGAAGTAGGTACCAGTATATGATTGATATATACCTATGAATATAACCTATCAAACAAGAAGATGTTTTCGATTTATTGTCAAATTAGATAGCAAGTACATGACAGAACGCATTCATGGTTTTAGCCATTTTCTTTCTTTTCTACTGTTGTACATTGCAACAAGAAATCTTCATCGTCTCGTCTTACGAACCCGAGTATGCACTTGGTAAGCAAGCCAGTCCCATTAAGCTGCCGGCATTAGTCCGATGAAGATATTGATGAATAAGTGTGATATTACATGTATGCTGATAGAAAATGATTGGTTCAAAAGAGTCCATATCAGTTCGAAAAGAAGTGAAAAAAGAAAGAAAAGAGGTTGGGATTAAAGATGGGTAGCTAAGGTTACTGTTGTTGGATGCCGTAGATGCCTTCCGTGTAAGCATCTTATATCCGATCCGATAAAAGTCATCGCGATCTACTCTGTATTTGAACATCGTATATAAGATTACGTCATACAAATCATTGATTACTCAACTACGAGTATCCATCCACATTGAAGATATACATACCCATATATTAGATACTAGATGCATATGAGGCATACTAATAAGTATCTCTATCTATTCGTATGATTGACTATTCTACATTTGATATCGAATAATGTATTGGATACATAGTAGTATATATACTCTAGCAAATAAATACATCAATCCATATCCTGTCATCGTACTTGAACAATACATCATTGATATATATTTAATCTTACATTGTACTCGCATACAGTAGAGAGAGTTGCCTCCTAATATGATCTAAAACACTATCAACTATATATATATGTATGTATATCACTTAAATACTACCTCAATACTTGACTATCATAATTTCAAAAGTTGAGTTCTTCTCTATTCCTATCTCGGATATGAGTGCTATGGATTTTTCTACATAAAAAACCTAATCCCTTTTATCATCCACTGACCCTCCTCTCCTCTCCCATCCCCTCCTCCTTCCCTTCTGCAATTCCAATCCTTTCATGCCAAACCAAAGAAATCAAAGCTGCGCAATGATAATCGCCGCTACAAAAACTCCATCTCATGCATAAATGCCATTGTTACCAAAAAAACAGACTTTCTTTCCATTTCGCTGCAACGCCGTCCCTTTCCTCATATACACATTGAATCCTGTTCTAATAAAACACGCGCTTATGAATATTTGGTGAATCAATAGATTACAAAGTAGTTTGTTTTGTTTTGTTTTGTTTGAATCGTCCCCAAGTAAACAAACTCCTCATCTTCGTCGATGACGATCTCGATGATCTTTGCCCTTCTTGCCCTTCTTCTTGTCCTTTGGCAACTCAATGGGTGCATTTTCTAGTTGAACAGACATGAATTTCAGCATATATTCATCCACTGCTTTCACTGGTTGCCCCCAAGCATTAATTTCATCTTCATCAATCTCCATTAGGTCTTCAACGGTAGGAGTTCCATCGGCACCAGGGGTTGGGCCACCTTCTGCAGGCGTCCCCGTGCCACCTGGAGTACCAGACGCCGTGGCTGCGTTTTCGTCAAAGTCGGCGGCGTCAGTTTGAACAATTTCTCGTTCGGCAACTCTAGCTGCAGCGACATCCTCGCGATCTTCAGCTTGGGCGAAAACACGTCGAACATCTTTGTCGTTGTCAGGGCCACCCAAAACTCGATCCATGGCTGCATTAGCTGCTGCATCACCATCCATAAGGTTAGATTCTTCCTCTCCAATGGCATCTCGTACGTTCATCTTGTTGAAATAATCCGTGGTGAACTCCCCTTCTTGAATAACGACGTCGTCAAGCATACGTTTCTGGTTTGCTTTGCGTAAGATGTTGGCTTCGATGGTGTGTTCTGAGACCAGACGATAAATGTGAACATCTCGTGTTTGTCCAATACGATGGCAACGATCTTGACATTGCTTGTCCATGGCTGGATTCCAATCCAAATCGTAAAAGATAACAGTATCCGCGCCCGTTAGGTTGATACCTAGACCGCCCGAACGACTGGATAAAATGAAAGCAAGAATTCGAGTGTCATTGTTGAAGCGATCCGTAAGAATTTGACGTTGCTCAATCTTGGTAGCTCCATCAAGTCGTAGGTATTTGTGTCCATGAATATTGAGAAATTTCTCAAGAATATCAAGCACCTTTGTCATTTGAGTGAAGATCAGTGCTCGGTGCCCGCCAGCTTGCAGTTTGCGCAATAATTTGTCCAGAGTTTGCAATTTACCGCAGTCATATTGCAAAAGACGTTTGTCAGGAAATTGAATGGATAATCTCATGCGTGCCTCATGGAATGGATCTGTTTCTCGAGTGGCTACGGTGCTTTGAAAGTTACTTACACCTTTAGGTGTGAACATAACCGAGTTCATGTCTCGCGCCACTACAGGTGGAGTTACACAAGCAAATTTCTGGATAGTTGTATGTAGGTCTTGAGATCGTGATGTGAATGTCGGAACCATTGAACGCATAACCGGTGAAGACTCCTCCAACCATTCCATCAACTTGGTTCGTCGCTTGGGTTTTGCTTGTAGCGGACGCTGATCGAGACGAAGATCTAGACGTTCAATGAGAGAACTACCATAAATAGGCTTCTGTTGTCGTCGAAGTGCATTGAGATATACGCAATGCTGAAGCTCTTCAAATCGTCCCCACCTGGAAGCACTTTCCAAATAGACCAAGTTTGATTTGACAGTTGAAGGGTCGAGATTGGTGAATGCATTCTGGGCTCTGGCACGCTGAGCCTCCCTCATTACTTCTAGAGCACGCCGGGCACTGAGTCTGTTGATTTCCGAGGCCAAAATTCCAGATAATGATTCATGCTTCGCAGGCACGAGGTTCAAGAAATCCAAGCTTACTTCAGACATAGGTTCCTGGCGAAACAATTTCCTACGAACTAGAAGATCTTTAATCTCAAAGTCGGTGATGGCAGACTTTTCCATTGGAAAAGATGTCATGATAGGCCGATCTAGAAAGAGATCCGGATGATTACAAACCTTTCGCAATTGCATCAAACAATTAATGATGGAAAGATAATTGCCCGATGCAAGTGTATCTCTGGTATCATTTCGACTTAGAAAACTATCATAAAGCTCACGTTGTCTTTTGGACAAACGACAGAACTCAACGTGTTCGTACTTTCCGGGCATTTGTTTTTCGACATCTGCTTTTAGTCGCCTGAGAAGATAAGGCCTAAGAACCTTGTGAAGTTTGCTAATGATTGCCTTGGATTCATCATCCATTTGCTCCCTGCCATGCTCCAAGATTTGTTCCGTCGGCTTCTTGAACCAGTCCTGAAATTCTTTCAAATTTGCAAAACCGCCAACACTCTGCTCGCTTCCATCAGAGGGCATTAAGAAGTAAAGCAGGGACCATAATTCCGTTAAGTTGTTTTGCAAAGGGGTACCGGTTAGTAATAACCGTGCTCGAGTGTTGAAATTCAACATAGTTTGCCACCTTTGGGATTGAAAATTCTTGATGTTGTGAGCTTCATCAAGTATCATGTAATGCCATTGTCGTCGCTTGAACACTTGCTGATCCTGAATAACAAGTTGGTATGATGTGATGCATACATTCCAAGCATCATCATCCTTCCAGCCAGCACGTTTGCGTTTTCTTTCTTCCTGATTTCCATAGTAGGTGAGGATTTTGAAACCTGGACACCACTTTTTAAACTCCATTTCCCAGTTGAGCATAACACTGGTGGGCACAATGACAAGATGCGGGCCCCAAACTTGATGTTCACAGGCCAAATGAGCCAATAAGGCTATGGTTTGAATGGTTTTCCCTAATCCCATCTCATCTGCTAGAATACCATTTGTATTATTTGCATAAAGGCCGGCAAGCCAATCCAGACCATAGTGTTGATATTCTCTAAGGGTGCCGCGTAGGAGGAATGGAACTGGAGTCTTCAATCCGTTTGAAGGTTGAGGAGTTGCGCTCTGTGTGTTGCGGCGACTACTGTGATGAAGATCCACAGATGATGCCGAATCCACATCTGAAGGTTTAGTTTCAGTTGTTCTTGGAGTAGGTTGGCTGCTTCTATCAGGACTCATTGCTGAGACCTCTTGTGGTTGATGTGCAGTTGACAATTCATTTACCTTGGTACGGGAATCATGCTGCTCACTGGTGGACAATTCTTCGATTAGAGGTGACTTTTTGGATGTTCCATTCATTAAAGGCCTTATAGGTTCCCCATTAGGTATGGAGGGAACTTCACTATCCTCAGCATCTAAGTCCATTGCATCGTCTTGTACAACTGGAGTTGAATCTTCGTCCATACCTTCCACCACTTCTGCGACCGGCCCTAACTCAGCTTGCCTCGTTTCCAGATCTTTGATGTCGGAGGGCAAAAGAAACCCGAGAAGATCAGCATGGCTCCCTTCATCTGCGTCATTATCCTCTTCCTCGTCACTATCTTCCTCTTCGTCGCTCGAATCTGTATCGTCATCCATGTCTATCGAAGGATCGCTTTCCATGTCTTCATCTTCACTGGCGTTTCTGGTCATTTCTTTATCATCGTTGGCTGGCGCAATGTCTGGTAGGGCTGCATATTTTTCGCGCAGTTCATCAACAGTAAGTTGCTCATCCTCATGCTTGGTATTCTCCTCATCAGCCTCCGATTCTGAAGAGGACATATTATCTTCATCGTCACTGGGATCAGAACCTAGATCTTCGTCATTGTCGGATTCATCATTTGCATCTTCATCTTCATCGTCCTCCTCCTCAGTGTCTTCTTCCGAGTCCTGTTGCGCTCTACGTGCTTGTAGCTTTTGTGTAGAGATGTCTACAGCCTCGTTCAGGGCTTTTCGTACCCGAGCTTGCTCCTGTGCCTCCCATTCAACTAGGCGCCGCCGATTGACCTCTACTTTAACATTTTCCCAGGTACCCAAGAGACTCTTAAGAACGCTTTTATAACGCACTTCCGATGCCTTTCTCTCCTCTGCCTCCAGTTGTTCATGAGATTTTGGTTGTCGCCGGGTCCATTCATCTCTACATGCCTCAGCAAGCTGTTTCGCGAGCCTCAAATGCTCTTTTTGTTCCCTGATCATGAGCATCCTGAAGTGGAGGGCAGCCCTTACAAGATGATCTTGGTGGGCATACTGTGGTGGCATGGGATCTTGTTTCTCAGGGCGATTTAATGAAGTCCCCAAAACACCACGTTCCACTGCGTCTTCAAGTTGTATGATTGTATGAGCTTCTTTCTTGGCATCTGCTTCAGTGAAATTTTCCGCATCTTCGGCGCTGTACAAGCCACCTGCTTCTATTGGTATATTTTGCCCCTGCTCCCAGAACTCATCGAAAGACCCGAATTTTGGCGGTGCCGGAAGCGACCTTGGATGTACTACAGGAACGGCCACTGGCTTGACTCGAAGTCTAATTTTTGTTGGTGTAGATTTTGGGGTTTGATCTGCCATATTCTCTGCTTCTATTACTGGCGAGGAATTCGTAAGGTCATTTTGCGTTAACTCAGAAGCTCGACCCGATCGGCGCAACCTCGAATTTGTAGATGTTGACTGTAATTCTTTGGTAACCGTTGATTTTTTATTGCTAGACCGTATTTGTGATGGATTCTGCTGCTCCGAGGGTATGAATTTTCGATGCGAGCGCTTTGGCGATGTTGATAATTTGACTGGTGATTTCAAGATATTTTGGCTGGTAGACTTCTTAGAAGCTTGAGAGGTTCCGGGTGTGGATGCATCTCGATTTGAAGATGAGTGAATGCCATTCGCATTTCCATGCTTGCTTTTTGATGTGACAGCCTTTTGCGCCGCGCCCCGCGTTGTCCTCTTCTCGGATGGAGGTTGTAGCTCCAATGGTATCTGGTTCACACGGCCTGATTTGCGTTTTCCATCGACAGTAAAAGAAGTCGGACCTTCTGCTAAGACTTTCTTCCACGGAGGTGATTCGGGTTTGCGCTTCGGTATGGTCTTTGTCTCGCTGCTCAGTCGTCGCCTCTTGCTCGGGGGTGCTTCTCCATCTCCATTCTCAATCGCATGTCCATTCGCTTTCGGGGTTTGTAGCACATCTTCAATTGGAGGTATATCTGATATTAAAAATGTTAGTTTCAAGTTGTTGAGTGAATTTTCAAATATTGCCCTTACCAAAGATTTTTTCACTCTCGGGAGCTTCTGACGCGGTTGTCATACTTTTTGCGAGAGGGGAGGCTAGACACTACCTTGAACTTCATGAACTTTTCATTTGAATTGGTAAAACTACTTCGTAAGGTTCCGTACATCATAAGGATCCTTCATACAAAATTTGAGCATGCCCAGATGCTTTTATCATTCGCTGTTCAAAAATTACGTGCCGAAGAAGGAAGCACGAAGAAAATACACCTTCTTCGCGTCGAGATTCCGTCCAACTGCCACTAGTTTAACGTTTAACCGAACGAGTAACATCCCGTCGGCCTCTGATTACAAGTGATAGAGGACGACCTTTAAAACAATTGCGATTAATTGCGGAGGCTCATTCAAGGTATGCCGTATACATATTTACACCAACTGTATTAATTTCACTTTACTGATTAATAGCTCACAGATGTTCTCTCGACGAATTGCGGCAGCGCGACCACTGCGAACTTCCCTCATCCCACGTCAAACAACCCTCATATCACAAAGATGTGCCAGTCAGGCCACTGCCCCCAGCGGCCCACCTCTACCATTGGTCAGTCGTTTGATCGCAGTTATTTGTCGCGAGGGAAGGCATAGACTGACAAAGTAGGCTGAAGACCGATATTGAAGATCCTGGCATGGTTAGTGTAGTTCGACTTCGATTTCTGAAATGGATACTAATACATCATGAAGAACGGAGGATACATCAACCCACCTAGAATCAAGCGTCAATTCCGTGACCCCAATGCCGACTGGTGGGACAAGCAAGAGCGAAGAAATTACGGGGAGCCAGTCCATGAGGACAATGATATTTTGGGCATGTTCTCACCAGAAGAATACACACATCAGAAGGTAGGAACTGCTGGATTTCAATTTGGGCTTTTTGTTTTGTCTGTATTGGGACTTTGCACAGTCGTAGGCATGATGTACCCAGATAAGCAATCAGCTCCAAGAGAATTTGAGGGTGGACTTGAGAGAGAGTTGGGTGGCCCAACTGCAGTCAGGGTAAGTCGCGATGTATACCACTCCCACAAGTTGCTTTGTACTGACGCAAAAAAAAGGCTAGAGCTGCTGGAGATCCTTTGTAAAGGAAGGTGGCTATGTACATATGAATATCAATTTGAGCAAGTTCTGGGGACAATCATCGTGATGCACTGTATGATTTTGGACCTTCATCTATTCCGAACCTATTCCCATAGAGTAACGACCATGGAAAATGACGCCTTCCCTAAGGAAATTTGAGATAGCGTAGTAAAAATTTCCTCCGGATAAGGGCGTGGGATGTTATATCCTGATTGATGAAACACGATGGCCATATTTACACAGGCGGGTAAGGAACACCAATAACCAAGTCGTTCCTTCCCTCCCAATTAACCTGATGTGTTGTTCTTACCAAATTATCAGTTTTCTAGCCAGATTTCTTACCTAGTTAATGTTTGCATGATTTCTGCTCTATTCTCAGTACTACGATCTTATCTCTGTTGCCTTTCTTTTTCTTTCTTCCAAGATTTGCTTCAAGACTTGCTTGTGGTTATGCCGCAACTTATCAACTCATAATTCCTGATACTTAGTAATTGAAAGCCATAAACATGCGTTATCAAAATTGGGATGTTCTGATGTTCCCACATGAACTATGCAAGATTCCATTGCAAGAGTTCAAAACTTCCTGTCAAGTTGTTCAGGACCCCGGTATGTACTTACTTGCAAATTTGAGGTGAATGTCTTCCAAACTGATGCAATCATAGAAGTCCATTTCTCGCAGAGCACTGCTCTACTACTCCCTACGGTTACTTGTTTCGTTCCAAGCTTAGCTGCCAGAGAGCCCTTCCGGATCTCTATCCACTCTTGGCAGAATCCCGAAGCCAGCCGTTACATACATCAAATCAGCAGCAGACATGCAGAACATGTTATGTTTGAAGCTCGTGTATTTGTGGATGGGCAGATTGCTGGGTAGGCCTCCACCGTTTGTCGCAGGCAAGTAGATGTATTGACTAGTCTCAAGTACCAAACTATTTCATCGAAACGGTCCCTGGCCAGCAGTTCTTGAAACTAGTGTTGGTAATTAAAGCATTCTTCTTCTTCACCTGCACCGAATTTGAGCATAACTATACACTGGAATGAACGAGGGTCAACATGATCTAACAACCTATAGAGCTCGATAAACAGGGAGATTGTAAAAAACTCGAATTTCCTTCCTTTCACCAAGAACTTCTGTCGCAAAGCTATTGGAATCCTGGAGACGACCTTGGACGTGTAAAGGTAGTGGTATCGGAAGGTATTCCAAGAGATAATATCTCTATGCCTTTCGAACGTATCAAGAACTTAGTAGCTTTCTCGTTTCAGCATGCTCCATTAGGTACATTTAGTCATTGGCATTTCCATCATAACAGGCTATCAACCTAACAACTCTTAGACGTTTTGGAAGCCTCCTCCATCGCATGGCCAAATGCGGCTATGTGGCGCCAGGTATCTCTTGTCGCACCTCTCTACAATCAACATCTATCGCCGAAACGGGTTGAAGAGGATCATGAGGCTCATGCCCATTCTCCACGAAAGTCACAAAACATTGGTTTCTTGTCCTCGCAGTCAACCTCTATGCCGCCACCATCGGCACCGTTCTCAAAACCCCCAATCTTCGACCCATTTACTTCTGATTCAACACGCCCTCTTTTCGCAGGCTGGCGTCGTCAAGGGGTCTCGACCGATACTTCTATGCCAGATGTTTTAAGCGACTCTAGTGCACAGGCAGGTAGTATTCGAAACATATCAGATCCTATGATGATCGAGAAGGCATCTCGAAACAATGATATGCAGAGTACGGGCGCATATGAATCTCTATGTGAGGCATTATTGCCCCCTGTACCTGATAATACACCGCGAAATGGATCTGAGATCACGTTGACAAACACAATTGCACTTCGACAGCCGTTTTTGCAAAGAGGATCTAGCAGAGTCGGCCCTGTCGACCGTGTACCGATACCAGGAGGAATCGGTGCACTAGATGCCCCTGAAGGACTAGTATCTCAAATTGAAGAAGCTCGCCTCCATGACTCCAGAAGATTAAGCTCTTCTTCGCTAGGTTGCCCCAACAAAGAGAATGAAAATCGAAGTCCAGTAGTCCCATCGGAAATCACTGGTCTTACCAATCAGCGAAATGCAAGTGATTGCTCTAATAGAAGGACTTCAAATCTTTTTACATCTACTAATGCAATTGGCACTAAGAGGCCAAGGAACGTTACTCCTGCGTCCTCTAAGGCCATTGATGATGAGGATGAGCCAAGATCCTCTCCTTCTTTGAGAAAAGTCTCAAGGCAATCAAATTCCAGTGGGAATGGGAGAGGAAAGGATGTAGAAAGAAGGGTCCTAAGTACCGTTGATAATGCTTAAGGAGAGAAGCGAGCAATGAGGAGGATGTGGGGCATGAGGTAGCTCAGAGTTCGAGTTTCCATTATTTATGACGGAGGACCCCAAGAGATTTGAGCAGAGGTGAACTAGGTATTACTCGGTATTCATTTATTTTTATTTTTATCAGTTATGGTATGAGGTCCGGATGCGTATGAGTTCTCTGCTATGCAGCTATTGCTAGCATTGTTGATGTTGTTCTTAATGTCGTTGTTAGTGTCGTTGTTAATGTTCTTGTCTGCTGTTATTATTCTCTTTCCAGGGGAGAAATCGTGCTTGTTTTATTCGGTCGATTCAGTTAGTTAAGGAAAAGGAGAAATGGTAGTATACCCGGTAATAATCAAGAATTATTCAATAATACTGTAAAGCCTTTAGAGTGATATAAGATTATTGTGTTATGTTATGTTATGTTATGAGGATAAGGTGAGAGCTCATGTAAGTTGGTGTGTACTGTGAAGTAAATTGACAGCGGATGAGGATGTGTGTATTTATGTGAAGGTTCCGTTGGGAGAGGTGAGGTTATATGAACTCGGTGATTGGTAAAGGATAGAAGAAAGACGGCGTGAGAAAATTGTGTGGGAATTGGACATGGAAGAAGATATGTAAGGAGGAGGCTGTAGAAAGGTGAGCGGGGAGACTCAGTCTTAGAAAGGGAAGGGAGTGTAAAAGGGATGGAATGAAATTGGAATTGGAAATTGGAAATTGGAGATTAAAGATTAAAGAGTAAAGATTGGGAAGGAAATGCAAGAATGGAGCATTCTGAAGGTGGTAAGAATTGAAGAATAACTTTGGATAGAAAGAAGTGGGTTGTGATTTTGAGCGGGATGAAAAGGAGAGAGTCCTTGTGCTTGTGCTTGAGAAGGTTTGAGAGAAGGAGAGGATGGAATAGTATATAGGATGTGATAGACCAGGATAGTTTGGACACGAGGGAAATCATCGTATTATTTGAACAAACATAGTAATTATAGTATTTCTCCCCTTTACATTATATATGTATATATACACACATCACTCTCCTCCCGGGGAAGTCAAGAGCATCCATCTACTGAATACACAGTGTTTTGATATTATCGAGTGAGTGAGTGAGCGAGTGACTTGAGTATTCACAAATATGATATACTCTTTCTATCATATCACACACCACATTCTACTACATACCGTCATATCCCCTCTCATCTCATCTCTGTATTTCATCGACAGTCGAAAATCAGTATGAGGTGTCCTGGTTAGAGCTTTATATATGATATTCCATCACTTTCATCTTACTTCACCCTAGATTGACCTATCCCGTTTGCCAAAAGATATCAGATCAAGTCGGATGGGCGTATGGACCTCTTATTGAGTAGTAAGTAATAGATTCGTGTTTTGAAGGAGTATGTTCATCTGGCACGGGGCAAGATAATAGGGGTTTCAATATCACATATCATACTCTACTCATTTATCAAACCAAGCAATACGGGCTCATACACATCTCACCTCGAACTCACATTCAAACTTCACTACTTACATCCCACAGTCCACAATTGCATCGAGCCATAAATTTGTATTGTTGCGTTGTATTGTACTGCATCTATAATACACACTTTCTCTTCCCTCTCTGCTCCTCCTCCAGCAACAACCATTCAAGACCCTGTCCCAAACCCCATCCATCCCATTTACTCCCCAAAACATGATTGCACCCCCTATCCCCACTGATCGCTCATAAATAATTGTATGAATGTTCTTCTGATCAGTTCTGTTTCTTTAAACTCTCTCACCACTTCCCCGGGGTTCAATCGTCCCATCCTATGCATTTCAGTCTAATGTTTACTCCGAGAGTATGGTGTGGTATCGTGTTGTGTAGCGAGTTTACCCACAAAACCAGAGATAAGCATTGCTGATTTTGCTCTCCCGTAAAAAGTATATGTGATTTGTATGTGTTCGTCGAATTGAGAATACCAAGTGAGGAACGAAAGAATTTGAATTCAAAAAAGAAATTAAACGCCTGTCGCTGATGATGATAAATGATGAAAGTGATGCCAGAGCCAGTTCCAAATGCAATGTCATCAGAGAAGCCAAAAAAAGAAAAAGAAAAAGCACAAATACCAAGCCATGCCAATAATGCCATGATGTAGCCCACCCCCCTTTGCCAAAACGAAAGCAAGTGTCCAAACCATGTAATCAAATAGGAGGTTCCGGGATAAAGCTCCAGGATGTTCGATGAATTAGATTTGAACCAGAAAACCCAAACCCGAAAAGTACGCCGTTGTAATGCCTCCTCGTCTTCGTCCCCTTCTGAGTCGCTTTGGTCGTCGTTGTTGCAGATGTTTGATGCTGCTGATAATATACAGCCAGCTGTGTTATTTTAAGATAAGATATATGAATTTGTGTGGAGACCAGGAAATGAGTAGATAGTGCATAAAGTAGTATGGTGGAAGTGGTGATCTTACTTGTGATCTCTATGCAAGCTCTTTGCAATGATCATTCAAAGGAAAAATCATGAGTCGTTAATGAGAGCGGGATGTATGTGATCGTACGTATTTGAGGGGTATCAATATTTGGTTCGCCTTTTTCCTGGTCCCGCGCATCATGTCATACCTCTCGGTCCTCTATGGTATGTTTATTATTTTTTCGACTTGACCAGCCTTGATGCCGCGATGCCTTCCTCTTTCGACATACCTCCTCAATCTCCTTGGTCTCCACGGCTAGTGGCTATTTCTTTCGGCCTCCAGCACCAGTTGATGTAATCTTAGACGTGGACATTAAGTCTCCGATGTACTTCTGTAAGAATTTGTTGTTGTTATCGAGTTTATCGTGCTCTTCTTTGACAGCTTCGATACGATTGAATATTTCAAGGAGAGATTGTTGAAGAAGTTTAGCGTGCCTTGATGGAAGACATCGAGTTAGTATTGTTTGATATATCATATAAGTCTGTAGCTTTCATGGGTGGAAAGGAAGGATAACATACTCGTTGAGTTGCGCTCTGGCATCTTGACTCATCTTCTCTAAATCTTCACTGTTCCTCCTTGGACTCATTGCTCTTGCATCATCCTCGTCGAAGACCTCATCCCCTTCTTTTAATTCCACGCGCGGGTGCTCGCGCGGTACTATTATAGTGCCGCTAGACTTTCTAGTACCAAGCTTTGGCCTCTTGATTGAGGGTGTACGACTAGCAGAGGTGTTTGCTGGTGTGCTTCCTCCATTTGCATCTGAAGAAGATGTGCTTGATGAATCGTTTGTTAATGGAGAATCGGCCAGTGATGGATTGGCGGTATTGGGTTCCAAGGAAGATGTTAGTGGGATGGCAGGAACCGTTGCTTCAGTTGGTGATGCCATGATCAAAGGGAGTTGTGAGATGTGAGCTCGTTGCACGACTAGGCTGAAAGGGACAGCTTTAAACAGAATGTACAGGTTCTTGCCAACAGCTTCTTAAACCAAGCTGTATATCTGACTGAGAGACTTTGACGTGGTATGTATTGTATTGTATGGTATGGTGATGGTATGGTGTTGCCAAAGCGGAAGCGATAGGTAGTGATCTGGAGTGAATGTTTTGTGTGATTGGATTCGAAAAGATGGTAATGATGGTAATGGTATGTATGTATGTATGTATGTATGTATGGTGGTAGTACAGAAATATAATAATGGGGTATCTTTTGCTGTGGCAGAAAAATCGAATAGAATTGAAACTTTTTTGATGGGAATCTGCGTAGATTTTCCTTCTTCTTCTTCTTCTTTTCTTTTAGGATGAAAGCTCAGAAGAGCTACGAGCAAAAATAATTTGCATCGAATCTCTTCTTCTTCTTTTGAATGTTTTATCAAAAGGAATCTTTCTTCTCTTTCTCTCTCGGGGTTTTTTTTCCTCTTTCCGAAAGAGAGAATTTTTGGTGGAAAACAGTGGGAAGAGAGGTGTGGTGGTGTAATGTGTGGTAGGTTATGGTTGGGAAGGTTCGAGTATATTGGGGTTACTTTTAGTGTTGTATAGTGTATCCATCCATTCATTCAAAAAACATCCGCCGTGACACCAAAAGATTTGCCAGCCCAGTGTAGTAAAAGAGTATCGGTATCCTTCTAGTATCACTAACTTGGTTCAGGGAAATAAATGTGCAGTGAGAATACGATGACAAAATGTAGAAACTAAGACTAATGAGGATATAACTTCGAGGGGAGTGTATCGATTCGGAAATGAACAAATGTCAATTATATTCAAAATATGGTTGGATAATATGGACGGACTAGACTACTCAGATAGAAAAGGGTTCAAGTAGACATAGTGTATAATAAGTAGACGAGTTAGACGCATATCAACGGTGTATAATGAGGTTTCTTTTTGGTATTTAGATGATCTCTTCTTCCTTTCACATATGTAGTCGAGTTGACTTGATATTATTTATATATGTACCGGTACTTAAAACGACTTACTATCACCATAAAGTTCAATCAGTTGAATCAATAGATGATATTTCAAAGATCAACAATATAGATTAGATGTATTTAATCCTTTGAGTTGTATGTAGTATGCACAAAGCTAATTCAAATGTGGTGTTGTAATGAAGGGGGTAGCTTCGAGTAACTCCAGTTATATCACTCTCATAATTCTGATAACTTCAGTGCAGTACGTACTCCAGTATATCCTTACACTTTTCATATCGAGAAAGTAGATATACGTATTCTTAATCATCGTTCGAGATATACTTCCTTTAATCATGAATTAGATTCTGATTTTCAGTTATCTCTACTGAATATTGAGTAGGCGAAGTATCGATGCTATATACATGCACATGTTTGCTGTGCAGTACCATTTATTCATTCATCTTATATTTATATTTAATAGAAAGAAGTAAAAAAGTACATAAACCGAGGGGAGGGGCGGCGGGCAGCATCCACTCTCTACTTTTCTCCCCTCCTAGCTTTTTTCCAACTTGCCATGCCCGGTGTCTCTCCCTAGCTTGGCTCCCATGCTCTCTTTTCCAAGTTGTAGTGGACCCTGATAAAGCCATCAAGCACTAGGATACGTCGCTGCAGATCTTAACACCTGTGATTCTGTGACGCTATACTTCTCTCGTAAATTCCGAAGTTGCCAATTATGCCACAACAAATTATGCTTGATCGATCCACCCCTGACCGAGAATGATCCCGGACCTCTTAAGCACAACGGTCAGAACCTTACCTTTTGTAAAGGTAGACGGAGAGAGTGAGAAAGATGTGGAATTTTGAGTCGTTGCTTGTGATTTGGAAACCCTATCTAATTATTTAATCAAAAGGAGCAAATTTCAGTGGAGTATATTAAGACTTAGCACCATATGGCACAATCGGTAGTTACACCGGTAATGTTGTTGCTCAAGTTACCATGGTTAGCGGTTACGAGTAACACTACAGCATTTCCATTTATACGAAGTAATTTGAAACTACAGCGATGGAGATGAAGTGTATGCGTTGAGGGGAAATATCGATGTGTTCACTGTTCAGAACGTGCGTGTTACAACTTACGAGTACTCAATGAACAATTTTTCCACCTCTTCCACCTTTTCCACCTACGGAATATCACCCAATGATCATTCATACTGATTATCAAATAGAATACAGTACATGTCTAAGTAAGTATCCACCTCAATATGCAAAGCAAAGAGGAAAATGCAATGGAAGGATCGTTTAGACGTTCCTAGCTAGATGCAACTAGGGATAGGCAAAACGTATTATAATATTTGAGTATATTCGTCAAAAAACATATAATATGTAATATTAGTCAAGCCAAATACATATTGACCCACTTTAATTTGATTGGTTTAATCGTAATCATGTGATTGAAAATGAGTTTAATTGGTTGATTTAGATGTTTGATTTATAACAATCATTATATAACCTTTTATTTATCAAAAATCCAAATCATAAACTTATAATAAATTTTTTAAATACTCATTAGAAAATACTGTCTATTTCATTACACTTTTATTCATTTTAATAATTTAATTGGTTATAAAATATATATATAGCCTTAGCATAATATTTCATTACACTCAGAAAATGTAATAATATGGAAGTTATATAATCATCCTCCAAAATATATAATTTGCCTATCCCTAGATGCAACGTGCCGTAACGCCGTCGGCTTCCTGTATGCACGAGTTAAAAAGATTCCTTAATTGCGATATCCATGGTCAGTCGGGTTAAAGACTTTAAAAGGATGAAGGGGTTTCAAAACCCTTTCTGTCGATACAAATTTTGGGAATTCTTCTTTAAAGAGTTGGTTGAGTGGGGGGGGGGGGAACGGGTTCAGATTAAATTGGGGGTTATCCCTTCATGGATTGAGTTTTATTGTGGGTTGGTCCTCTTTTTCCTTTTTCCCTTTCCCTTTCCCTTTCTCTTTCTCTTTCTTTTCGAGTGGACTTTTGAGCACCTACAGATGAAGACAATTCGGTACTCGATTTATAATTTGTTTCGCTCGTCTCCGTGAATTCGATCGTTTTATTAGTCAAGAGTTCATTCAGTGTTCACGCGTGGCCAGCAGTGTGTCACACACTCACTTTATTAAAGTGCAGTGCTGGGAAGTAGACGTTCATTATTCTGGTGTTTTGTGATTATACGCCGTGCAGCTAATATGTAGCTAGCTCCTAGGAAATGCACTCCGACATATTATGGAAACGCCATTATGTCACCAGCATTAGGATGAATCAATGATACATTCATTGATTTGATACCTACGCTACACGCAGGTATGGAGAGATGCGGACAGAATGGGATGTTGTGAGACCCAATGTTGAGTACCAAACAGGAAGAAACTTCGCAGGAAATTATGGATTGATTTATGGAGAGTCGGACTCTGACTCTGACTCTGACCCTGACCTTGACAACCTTTATATGCACTTTTTACTTCAAGTTCGTGGTTGACATTTTAGAGAATATCTTTTCCAGAATCCCATTCTTCCTTGACCTTCCTTATACAGAGTAAAAGTACTGTACAGACGGAACCGTCGACCCATCGTGCCATCCCTCTTGCGGTATTTTAGGAAACGGCCGTATTATTTATTATGTTTGGTGGTAACAATTATTATTTACTGTATCAAGTTCGAAACAACTATCGTAGTTAGCTGGTTATTAAAAACTACAGTACAATAAATAAATATACTCTATACAGAGTCTATACAAAGCGTGATATCTATCGTAAACACTTTGATTTTGCAAGAAAATATTGAGAATAGCTCTTTAAGATCTACCAACATAAAACCAATCATCACATCATAAAATTAGCTACTCGGCTTGCACAAAGTAAAAGACGATCTCATCATTCATTTGGAGGTTATCTTGAACACAACAAGCATCAGTGTCATTTCATACTTAAAACTGCTGTCCGTCATATAGGTAATAATATACCTAGTACTTCCAGCACTTTTAAATCTTTGACCCCTTCTCCCTTGAGTCCCTTCCTTACATTCTCTCCTCTCTTTTCAAGGGGAACGATGGGATCCTCTCACTATACATCGTACAGAAATGTAAGAACATGCATTTGTGTACAAGTACCCCTGAACTAAAAGAATCTCAAATCTTCCCAAAAGGTTTCAAAACAACAAAATAACACACATTTTTTTAATCAACGGTAGGTCAAGCAAGATTCATGCAATTTAGAAACACCAAACTTACAAACAGGAGACCCACGTTGTCATGATGTAATTACGCACGGGATCAATCAAAGCCACTCACTTCCGCAAGCATTAAGCATCGAAGCATCGAAACCTCAAGGACGGCCTTTCAAGCATTTCCAAATTACTATACTCAATTGAGCTCTCAAGTCAAAAAGATTAACTTTCATGCTTGGCCACTTAATAGACTATAGTAATAGAGGACTAAGAGGAGGTATACAAATAAGGCAGACGGGACCGCTAATCTCTTGAAGCGCCGGGATTTTGATTTGGTACGGGTCCGACGACATGGCTGTCAGTGCCGTACGTACCGATATAAGAAACCCTACGTATCCTACGTATCCTACGAAGAAATATTTGCGAGTCACAAAGTATCGTGAGATTTTCCCCGCTCATCATCATTTCCATTTACAGCGGCATGTCAAGACGTTGGAAGATCAGATCAACAAATTCAGGGTATGTACAAAATCACGAAACTGTATCCGATGCAGAGCGTTTATGATTTCTCAAAAGTAGAAGAGAGGAGCTTCCCATCCTTCTATCCAGGTTTCATATCAAATTCTCATGGGATCGAGTCTTCAAAGCGTCAAAAGTTTTTAGCACTCGATGAGAGCCGTACAACCTACCAGATCTCAAGTTGTAACAAAATATCAATTTGACTTCAGGTTCGTTGTCACTTGTTTGACCCCTCCTTCTCGAATCTTATTTTCCAACCTCGGAATATACATTATCCAAGCTCAATGCTCATCAAACAAACTCTGCATCCCCATGATGTTCCGTCTTTCTCACGTTGCCGATCCCATGGAAATACTTCCCTGCAAAATCTGGTCTACGACTTTAAAAAAAAAAAAACAAATTACCAAATGTATTCAGAGGACCCTGAAAACAACCCCTGGTCCTACCGTCGATTTAAGACAATATATAGTAGTGATAAACCTTATGCCATCCTATTAAAAGCTATTATCAGTATGATGACAGCGGTGATGCAGCCATGATGGTGTTGGGACTTGTTAATCGATTTTTCTCTGTCTTGAGTGCCTTGGCCCACGGCATTAGGAGTCCATACAGGATCAGGGTTACAAGCCAAGATACTTTACTACAAATTCAATAAGCTTTTCCCTTATTAACAAGTGTCACTTACGAGTATTGCCACAACACAGTCGTCGCGTTTTCTCCTGGTTTGAAGACTAATTCTTTCGTATCGCCAGCACAGCCTCGTGATTTCATCATTCGAATCATCAAACCCGAAAAAGAATCAGCCGCATCAAGGAGACTCGTCAGCGAAATCGCCTCTATCACCAACAAGAATTCGGAGTATTTCACAATGTCCATTTCCACAATTCACGAATGAGATTATGAGAGGCGTAGGCGAACCATAAACATCGGCCAATTTTCGGAGTGGGTGGTCGGTCACATGTGCAATGTACTCCTAACATTGCCCCAAGCTTTCGTGATTTTACTTTCACTAAATTATGGACTATGTACTGCGATTGATCCTTGAATTTGAAGCACTTCATAGCTAAAAAAGCACAAACCGCCAAATCATCAAAGAGAGCACCACGGGATGGATCAACAAGAGAATAAACAATAATCAACATAGCGGTGAGGTAGGTGTGAGAGGTAGGAAAATCATTTGCTGAAAATCTTTGTAACTGTTGAACCCCAAGGAAGATCGATCAGCTTCTGACTACCATCTGTGCAGAGCGAGCGGCACTTTTCTCTGGGTTGTCGTCGTGAGTGGGAAAACATAATCAAGCCATACATCGGATTTGATGCAGAGTATTCCCCGGATACACATATGGTCGGAGGTCATGGGTCAAGGGAGGGGACATCTCAGATTCCGGGCAATATGTTATCGGGGTGTGTCGTGAAAGTTATCCACTGCAGTCTGCCATCTTGTTCTTCTGCTTTTTTTTTTTTTTTTTTGTGAGTGAGATTTCTTGATAACCATCTGACTGCATTATTCGTTATTCTCCTAATCATCGCTTCCCAAACACAGAAAATCGTAAGCGGATTAGCGAATGTGGATGAAGGGGCTGACAGCTTGTTTTGCTCACACGACCTCTTTTTCCTCGTCCAAGTTATTGAGGCTGAGAATTGATTTGCACAATCTCATTATTTACAGGCGTTACTACCTTTACACAAGGGAGGAATTTGATCAGATGGAAATTATTACTTTATGTGTTTGTTACGCATTTTGAATCATTTGAGGAACAGCAGTGGTAATTACAAAATTCTGTGTCTATCTCAACGCAGGTGCATAAGGGTAGATATATACAGTAGAACCTTGTTATATCGATATTGGATATACCAATATCCTGGCTATACCGATATTTTTTTTCGAATATAACTGCTTTTTAGGTGATTATACCAATATTCCTTATATATATTATATACCGATAAACTTTTAGCCTATATCGGTATAATAAGGTTTATTTTGGTGGTAAAATTGCTCGGCAAAGTCCGAAATATCACAATCACATAACTATTTTTTAAAAAAATTCAAAGCCTCATAGGAAAATGTAGCACAATTCGGTCACGTTTGAAGCTAAATAAGTCACGTGCATACCTGGATATACCGATATTGATTGGTCGAATTTTTCGTATTGGTATAACCAGGTTCTACTGTAGTACAGCATGAATAGTTACAAGACCTGAACAGGCATACCACGTGGAAATGACGATTTGGCTATATTATTTATGTAACGTTCAGCGTAGGTGGCGGAAAGGACCTCGAAAGGATGAGTTGGGAGGTTTGAGATGATCAATTCGTTATCTAACATTTCATATGATAAAGAGTCCTTATGGTGCACATAGTCATAGCGCCCTCAAGAACATTATTCTGAAAAATCATGTGAAAATCTTCAATCTTAGTATACTACATTTCAGAATATCTAAAATAAAATATTAAAGTAGAATATTGAACTTTATCATTTGATATAATTGATAGTATAGTTTCTATTATTTTAAACCTCCGATAGGACAAACTATAATATAGATTCCAAAGTGCCCTAGAAAATAATAAGAGGAGTTATAACAATACGAAATTGTTTTTCTAGTACTGAGGGGCCGAAGACAAAGCTCGTTTATTATATTATATGGTGCCTTTTGAGTGATTTTTAGTGATTTGATGAATACTGTATTTCCATGTCGAACTTAGAGGGGCTTAATGGATGTGTAACTTGGTATACGATAGGAATGGAAGAAAAACAAAAGCTCGAGAGGCTGGCTATCTGATTGGTTAATTTGAAGTAGAATATTTAATAAATATATAAGACTGTGACGTTTAATAGATGAAATTGATATTACAGTAATTCATTCAGATTTAATATATTTAATACATTTAATACATTTTCGATTACATCTACGATTCCTATTATATCAAACATACCTTTATAGGAACCAAAAAAACCATACACCGAATAACCCAAAATTAATAAAGCTATTAATAATACTCAACTTCAATATTATCTAGTATTATCAAATGAAAGTTAAATTTGATAAGATTAGATATATACATCAAAATTAAATCAATTTTTTCTTCTTAATGTTTTCAGATCGGAATTCAAAATATTGATAAGCTGATTTGAATGTATAAATTTTGTAATCTTATTGGTGTACGGCTTTTTTCGTTTTCATATAGAGAGTGTGCTTACCTTAAGGTTACCTTCCAAACCTTCTACGATTCTTCCTTCGGCATAAACGCTATGTCCACCAGGTATGAAAAAATAAACGGATGAACGTAGGGCTCTTTTTTTCTTCAATGACTCTTTTCTGATTACTATTACATGGTCACGAGATAGCACGATTGTCATTTAGTGGGAGGAGGATTAAAACTATACTTAGTTTGGACCGACTGGCGGAATTGAAAAAATTAAATAAAAATCGGAAGTCGGAATACTAGACCGTACATACATACATATATATACATATATACATACTACCTTGGATGCACTAAAAACATACGTCGCGCCATTAGTAAAAAGTGAATGGAAAAGAAAAGAAAAGGTTCGTTCCTCGGCAACTTGGTTAGCGGGTTGCAGTTTGGGGTAAGAGGACGGACGGACGGTGGGAACGGGATTTTGTTAGAGGGGGAGGGAGGGAGTCTGTTTGGTGGTGGTGGAATGAATTGATTCGGAGGTGTCGGTCGGATTTGTGTTGGAATTCGGGGGGGTTAATGATGGGAGGGAATTTACACTCATCTCCTCCCCTCTGAATGAGTTGAGAATATGGTACAGGTACAGTATAAGGAGATTTGTTGGAAGGAATGGATTGTAAGTTTAATAAATTTCGAGGGAATGTATGTAAAATGTAAAATTTGTGATTTTAGTGTTCCTCTATTGATTTAATACCCCCCCCATGACCATCGTTTGCTCTCTTTAGTGCACTCCTAGTCTCTCCAATTCCCCCTAAATCGAACCTCACCCCCCCCGGAACCGAAGCCTACGGCCCAATCAATACACTAAAGATACGATGCAAAGTATCGAAATCCTTAATCAACATGGGAAAGCAAGCACCTCGGGTGGAAAAAAAAAGATATTCATATGTAATTTCACATCTTTTATAGGGCAGATTCGGGTAATCTTATTTTTTGCTTATTCCTCGCGAGCTCAGAGCTCAATTATTTTTAAATGGGGAGGAAAGAAAGGCAGAGAACTCCTCCGTTCACCCTTTTGGGAGCGAGCTGTGGATTCTTGAGGGGTGAATTGAGATGGTTTCGACTAATCATTCGTGGGTATGGATATTAGATGTTACTTGACTAGGGCAACTGGGGGTAGAGACTAGAGATTAGCTTGGCGCAAATCTTACTCGCCTGGAATGTTTACCTTGCCTAATGATTGGTCTTTGCTTGCATGGAGAGTAGCGCCTGTAGTTGGAAATTAAAAGCTGAGTGGGAAGTCAGTCAGTCATCTGTCGAGCGTACGTAGTGAGTGGGACGAACTCTTCACACCAGAATTCGACTTAGTAGACGGTTAGGTTCCCCAAGCCACTAACGGATTGCAAGCGGCAATGAGATTCTAAGCATACATGTATGTGCATACATAAACTAATCACAATAGCTGAATCGGATATTCATATAGCTACGGAGTAGAATACCCAGCTGCGCTTAGCAACAGTGCTATGCTTGGTGACTGAACCTAAAGCACCACCGACTAGTCCTTGGGAAATCGATAACTTGCGCATGTGGCATGCTGAAGGAGGCGGCTGCTAAAGTAATGTGGAGGTTATCACGGCATCATCATGCATGGATGCCAGTGTGAAAAGGGTGTGGTGTAGGCTAGTTTGGTAAGGGTTGAATACTGGAATAGAAGATAGTGGTTGTTGCTCGGTTGAGCCCTGGGTTTTTTTGACGAGTTGAGAGACTAGCAAAGGACTATGGCCGAGTTTGCGGGAGGATTATTCAAATCTGGAGGGGTGAAGGAGTGAAGGGATGGTGGGATGTCGAGATAAATAGGGACCAGGTGGGTGGAATTAGGGCGGGAGAAGAGGGGGTGGGGTTGAAATAGGGAGGAGGATAAATGGTGTTTAGTGCGATTAAATAGATAAGTGCTTTTGTTTGGACTAAAGTTGCAGAAAGATAATAGCATTGGCATATATCACATTGCTTTCGCGTTTCTGTTGGATGGTGGCTTGTGCTTGTTAGTGAGAATCGAAGCAATCTGGTTGGTATTGTGCAGTTTGAACACTGCATACTACTGTAACCTAAGCCAATATCAAGGAATTATATCTCGGAGAATAACTATGTATTCAGAGCTGAATCGGGTCAGTGTATATGTAACACGCACTGATTGGTTAACAATATGTTTAAATTGAATTGTAACTATCATCACTCTCTCCCCCCCGGTGATTTCGTTGTGCTAATCTGCTTGACGGGGTTTTGTCGAGATCGGTTGATGTTCCGTAAACGGTAGATGACTAATGGTCACTTCTGGTATAGCTTCCTCCGCAAGACACCCCGACCTTTGAAGTGCCTTGATATTAGAGTGGCTTTCTCATTCTTGCGTACCATTCTTGCGCTCTAGATGCAATCAGTATCAACATGTGATACCGTAGCCCCAGTAGTTATCGTGCCATTGATAGCTTGGGCTTGAGCTAAGGATGTATAAGTATTAGCATTCATTAACACATCCTCCGACTATCATAACCTCCAAGAGAGCAAGGAGATGACTTACCACCACTAGTTGTTAACCACAGTCTCTTCCCTTCCCTTCCTCCAGCCCTCTCAAATGCGCCCGATGTAACACCAGCCAGTACCGTAGATGTGTTACTACCAGCTACAGTTACAACCTCACTCATGCCCTCTTTCCACATAAATAGCGTATCTTGATCGTTGCCACACAGGAAGATCGTACCATCTTCACGAATGATGAAATCATCTGGATTCGGTAC
This sequence comes from Sclerotinia spermophila, assembly GCA_038090695.1. Lineage (NCBI taxonomy): Eukaryota > Fungi > Ascomycota > Leotiomycetes > Helotiales > Sclerotiniaceae > Sclerotinia > Sclerotinia spermophila. The sequence continues at coordinate 52,568 of JBBMOJ010000052.1, forward strand.
ATTTACTAATAATACGCTATCACAAGTTGGTACCGCAGTGATTGGAGCGATGGGGACGCGGTTGAAGGTACTTGCGCCGAGATTGTCGAAATAGAGATATGGGGAGCGGTAATGGATACCGTTAACTCCGAGATGGGCTCCTGAATTTGGCGGAATGGCCATAGACGAGAGCTTGAGGGGAGTCGTGTAAGAAGAGGTTGCGATATCGGCATTGTAGATTTGACCAAGTACTGAATCACTCATAAGGATATGTTCTGGATCCAAAGTATCCATGCCGTTCAACAAAATGGATTCCGGGAGATCGACTATGTGGGATACTGTTGGAGCGGAGGTCATAATACCAGCCTTGGAGGATAAGGTGTTCAAGTCCACTTTATAGATAGCATTGGAGTAATTAGTAGCTTTTGTGAAGATAGATGTGTAGGGTGTCTGGAGAGCAACGTAGAAGATATCCGAGAAGGGTGTGATTTCAGTGATACCTAAAACTACAAAGCTGTGATGTCAATGTTTGCCTATCTAGGAAGGCCCCCCGAGGAGAAATAGGGATTCATGTTCCTATAGGGGGACTGAGAGGACACATAAGGTAGAACATAAATATAGATCGGGGCAACTGGGGATACAAGGTGAGATCATATGCATACGTCCGATGTAGGTTGTTGTATTGAAAGTATGAAGGGTTATAGGAGCCGTTCGGTTGGTAGGGTCAAGGAGTTGGAGGATTGGTTTATCGAGACGGGTGATGAGTAGTTGGCCATTTGAACGGACGGCAATGTTTTCGGCCCAGGTTTTGTTCCCGAGCGACTGGAGCTCGGTGACAGGCAGCGGAAGAGACGCAACCAAAGATTTTGCTAGAGGTGTGGCACTAGAGAGGGACAGAAAAGTCGTGGTCAAGAGACCTGTTATATGAGCAACACAGCGCATCTTGTGTATGGGGAGGGGATTTCAAAGTAGTTGGATTAAGAGGAATACAAACGAACCGCTTCACTGATAGGGCATACCCAAATTTATATTTATGACTTCATCAAACCGCATTTGTAACCATTACTAGTGCCTTGGAAACTCCACAGATCTAAAAGTAGGGTTGGACGATCAAAGTTCAGCTCAATCAATATTGATAGCGTCATCTCACGAATGAAATGGTACGGAAAGGCTCCGTAAGCTCCGCAAACTGCACAGCGAGGGCTGAATAAGCATGCTTATGAAAAGTTTAAACTTGTTATTAAGCAAGAGACGCATGGAAATCGAAGATGTCTCAGATCTTAAACTATTGGAACTAAGACGAGTGACCGAAAAAGTATGTATGCAACTACTAAGGATGTCGGTGTGCAAAGGAACTCAGAGCAATGCGGCAAACCGCGGATTTCTTAGTGCCTGCAAAGTACACAATTCTGTAATACGCTGAATGATCCCATACAATCACAATATGAAAGAACCAGACATTACCGAGTAGAATTCTCGCATGACCTCCCAATTGTCTTTACGCGGAGAATGTTACAATGGAGTACGTCTCATATTTGAAAAATTGGTAACAGTGCAAGACATGAAAATCAGACGTAACATAAATTTTTTGATGCGATATATGCATATATACCGTCTAAGTAGCCGAAATTTTGATGTGAGGAGAAGAGACAACTGAATTGTCGGCTTTCGGGTTCTCACTTGGTTATAAAAGCCATTCTTTTGTGTAATTCGGCCAGCTTTCTCGTCCGAAATTTGAATCATTGTCGCCGAGTTTCACATTCATGAGATATCTCATCGTGCAGACATTGAAAACAATATTTGTATCTTGATTGAACTACAACAACTTCTACAGCAACTTTGCTGAATGTTGCACACTATAATGGACCTCAACCAACGTGCCAATACACAACTCAGTGTCAGGCAGGTAAGATAATGTGTGATGTCCACTTGAATTCTCGAATTAACTCACTTGCAATGGATACCAAGAACCGTAATTATTCAAGACCATTAACCTCACAAAACCAGTAAATGATGTTATGATCATCCTCTATAATGAAACTGACAAAGTCTGTCACATACTTTATGATGAATGATATTCCCGTAACAAACCATTTACATGATGTTCTGATATTGGGATTGTTTTTCTGAAGTTTTCCTCAAGTTTGTCTTTCGCTTCGAATTCCTTGAGATCAAGCTGCTGCACCAAGCTCGCTCAAAAGTTTATACTTATACCGCTTTTTGATACGCTAACCTAATATGAATATATTTATGGCAGAATCCGAAGTGTCCCTTGAGCACTGCAGATAATGTCAACAACATGCATGAGGATGCAATGGCATGTATGAGTTGTCATTATCTCTACTTAATGATTTTATGATTGTTATGATTTATGGAAGTTGATAGCGAGTAGTGTATGGTTCACTAGAAACAATAAAGCAATACATAGGCCAATTGACAATGGAACAACCATCGTCAAGCTCAAAGGTTACAGGTAACATATTCTCAATGTCCTATGCGCGTTGCATTTACTAAATACGATTAAGTGGAATATTTCGATCCTGATAATGTATATCCGCTTCTATCGCCAGGACTTTTACCTCGACTTCCTCTACGAAACTTACATTGGGAATCACACGTTGGTCCTCTCCGCTCCATATCCTCCCTCCATGTCGACCTCATCAAACACAATCCAGACTCCGGTCTAAATGCACCGTCAGTGCCCCTTGACTCGAGTACATCCGAGCTCTCACGAGTAAGAAGTACAGACTCTGGCATCAGCGCAGATGATGGATTTCGCACACAAGCAATCGGCCAAGCCGCTGACCGGCCTCCTGCGCTTTCTCGATCCAGTACTATGAATTCGGCTGTGAAGGGCCGCAGACATCAAATTCCTGGGTTGAGACAAACACCATACTTGAAGATTCTGTTTCTGCGGTGCGATGATAATGATACATACAAGTCTCATGGTCGGAAGCAGGTTCGAGAATGGATAAAGGAACATACCCCATCATCTACAGGCAAATCCACGTCGCAGGAAAACCATGATAACTTTGAGTTTCTCATTGTTCATGTGATCGTTCCCAATACAGCCGCGGCTACTCAGCCTCCAACCAGTGGGAAAAGTGCTGATGGTAGTTCTGGATCTACAAGTGAGAAATCTACAGCACGTTGGAGGGGCGGTGGATCATCTACCATTCTCGAGAAATTGAGAGCAGACTTCAATGGCTCAAACAAGTCTGGTGTTGATCGGATTGCGCAAATTCGCATTGGCATCAACGATGTTCCATATAACATGCTTCCCCGTGTTGTACCAGCAATTCCTGGATCCTATACGGAAACACCACAAGAAAATGAGAATGCGTGGATTGATCTTATCTCGAAGCTCAAATTCTTGATATTGCAGTCATTTGACATGCGGGTGACTCAATATGAAGAAAATATTCGCGAAAAGGATAGTCAAAGAGCTTTACCTGGCTGGAACTTCTGCACATTTTTTGTACTTAAAGAGGGCCTGGCAAGAGGATTTGAGAGCGTTGGTTTGATCGAAGATGCATTAGTGGGTTATGATGAGCTTTCTATTGGCTTGGATACAATTGTTAGAGATCAAGCTACCGCAGAGCCTGGCATTCAGCACGGCGGCTCTTTCTTACCTTATACTGAAGAACTCAAACTCCAGGCAGAACGGGCTAGAGAGGCAATCCTTAAAGATATAGGCTTGGATGGTGCAGGGTCAGAGTCAGAGGAACCGATTGACCTACAGTCCACGGGTGGGACTTTCGAGAAGGAGGAGGATGAGATACCCATTGACGCATCTAAGAAAAGGTACAGAGAACTTATTCTTGCGAATGATGTTTCAATATTTGACTTTCGGTGCTATTTATTTGCTCGCCAGTTAACTCTCTTACTACGATTAGCAAATGCATGGTTTACACAAGAAGAATTGCTCGCAAAGCTCAAAGAACAGCGAGAATCAAGCCTACTAGGAGTAGCTGCTCGACTTCCAGCTTCGCAACCATCAGATGATACTGAAAACCTCACTGTGCTTGGTGAGGTCTGTAAACGAGCAATGGATTTTATCGGTGCCATATCAGGTATCATGCGTGAGGATATCTGGAGTGCTTATTTCCATTCTCAAAAAGAAATTTCCTACGAAAAGGCAAAATCGGATTTTAAATCAGATCCTGTGATGAATCAAGTAATTGAAAATGTTGTTTCCTCTTTCACATTTTCTCTTGCTCAGCAGATACTTGCACAAACTTCAACAAAAGCATTACCTATCCCACCTTCGACACTGGCACCTCCCGGTGGCGGAGCAGAGCCTAAATCCTCAATTCCCGAACCTAAAACCATGATGCATCCTGCTAGGACGACTTCTCTTGCCCTCCGATCATCGTCTCGAGAGCCTCCAAGTCCCGGATTATTTCCCGGTGGTCGAAGAGCCAGCTTACCTGGTTCTGGTGCAAATTCATCGGCCTTCCTTAAAAACGGGTTAGAGGACCTTGCGGCCCACCGAGCCGAACTCTACTTGCTCTCTCGAAGCGTTCTAGAACATATTGGTAAACAAAGTGGATGGACTGCTGGTTGGGAAAATGTAGATAAGTATCAAAGCGATGATGCGAAAGTCATGGAAGAGGTTAACCTTGATGAAGAGACGTCGCCAAACAAAGACGAGATAACTTCTTCAAATCATATTCCACCTTCGTTGAATGGTATCGACAACAAGTTGCTCCGGACAGCACTAGATAACAAAGCCGATTTTTATCGTCTCTACGAGACGCTTACTGATAAAGCACTTCGACATTATACCGTAGCAAATCGCATCCAGTCTGTACAGACCAGCATGGCAGATCTGGCTATTCTAAAATATCATTTAGAAGACTATGCTGCTGCTGCCTCCTACTTCTATCGCATCACTCCGTTTTATGGAGATGCTTCGTGGACACAGGTCGAAGTGTCACTGTTAGTAATGTACGCCAAGTGCCTCAAGGAGCTCAGTCGTAACGATGAATATGTTAAGGTCGTATTGAAGCTGCTTGCGAGAGTGGCCATGATGGAAAAAGATAAACTTACCAGAAAATCAGCTTTCAAAATTGGACAAATGAGCACGTTTGACGAAGGAGATGTTATGCTCAGTGACAAGTACCTAAATGAGCTGTTGCTGATAACACCAACCTTGTCCCGTGACGTTCACGTTCCGCTGCAGGATTACTTTAGTAGGATTGAAGTAGATGGAAATCCTCAATATCATTCTAGCCAGGATAGTTTCGGGTTGCAGCTTCGACTTCAATACTTACTGAAGGAAGACCTGAATGTTGACAAGGCCCGAGTGAGGGTTATTCCATTGATGGGTGGCCCTGGCCGGGAAATCTGGCTCGAAACAAATGATACACGTTTGTACAAAAAAGGATGGAATAAACTATACGTTCAGAGTAATGTAAGTGAAGCTGATACTGTCAACATGAATACGTTCTTACGATTATAGGTCATAATCCCTGGCTCTTACCAAGTCACACATGTCACACTTCACTGTAGCAAAATTATTATGGAATATTCGCATGACAGTATTGGGCATCTATCTACAAGAAGCAGTAGTTTCTTCAAATGCCCGAAATTACTCCTTTACCACCCTGCAGAAGCTTTCAATGCCAAAACCTTCTGCTCTAGATGTATGCATCTGGACCAAAATCGCTCTCTGGAGATTGAGCTATCGTCCGGGTGGAATACTGTCACCAAATTCCAACTTCAAATTCGTGCGGCAACAGCTGGACTGCGGCTTCAAACAAGTGAGGTAACGGTTATCGATGGACGATTGGATGTTTCTAAAAAGCAAGAGGCAGGGATTGTTCACTTTGGCGCAATGGAAGCAGAGAGTATTGCAAGAATACGTGTGCCGTTCAATCTCGAACACGAGGTCAACGAAGTCACGCTTCGACTTGAAATATCGTACACAACAAAAGATGGAGACTTTTTCTTTGCCACCACGTCTTCGGTGTCAATTATGCTTCCATTGGGTGTCAACGTCCAGGATGTATTCAAGCATAAAGCATTGTTTTCTAAATTCACCATATCAACATCCACAAACAGCCCACTTCGACTTCTTAGTTCTAAATTGGGAAAGTCTGAAATTTTTGAGGCACATTCTGGACTTGGCCTAACACGACCTCTCACCATATTTCCTCGTCAACCAGCGTCTCTATTGTACAAAATCATCAAGACAGATTCGCCTTCTTCCCTGAATACTCGGCGGAAGTCCCACAAACCGAGAACTTTATCTCTTATCTTACATTATATTTGCCTTGATGAAGAAGTTTATGATGTTGTGGCTCAAGTCCTTGGTGACTTTCTTGGGAGCAACTCCTTACGACCATATACTCGCCTAATTATACCTGTCGTTCTCTCGAAACTTCGATCACATTTTTCGCCATATGACTTTGAGAGGGCCGCCATTCTTGGTGAGATACCTACCTCGGCTATACTCAACATCAGATGGCATGATTACTTTTCGGGGCTGGGAAATTCCATTGAACCAGATCAAGACACTGCCCTGCTCATTGGCAACATACTTCAGGAATGGCAGAAACAAAATCCTGTTCTCCCTTTACCTCTCCTGTCCATCGATGATGATGCAATCTCGAAGAGCCGGTCCATCGTAATTCCTGCTGATGTCCCTTCAGTGATGGTAGTGCACACTGCTGACCTACGGTTACTTCAAACAGCATCAGTAGCTTCTAGCAGTGCTGTAGCAGCAGCGAACGAACCAATACCAGCATCATTGCATCTTAAATCGACCAGAAACTGGGATACTGCCTCTCAAGACGATGCCACAAGCCCAGGGGAAGATATAGAATTTTTATATGAGGTTACAGGGCCATCAGATACATGGCTTATTGGTGGTAGGCGGAAAGGTCACTTCAAAGTCCCTAAAGCCGTAGATGAAAGGAATCAAAAATTGACATTCCCTATCGTGCTTATCCCTCTTCGAGAAGGGTTCTTGCAGTATCCTACCGTGGAAATCAAACCAGTTCCCCCCACCAAGAGTGCCTGGCCAGGATCATCAGGCGGTGGAGAGGAAGTTGTGAAGAATAGATCACGGCCTGTGACTTGCGAGACTGATTGTAAGAATACGGGCGAAACCATTAGAGTTATAAGTGATGCTAGGAAGACAACTATGAGTATAGATGCTAGTGGGCCTCAGGGCGGAGCTTGGTTGTTAGAAAGTGAGAGAAGACCAGCGGGCGTTGGAGGTATTGTGATCGATTGAAGGTATTTATTAGACTTAATATGATAATTTTGAAACAAGAAAGTCTGAATGCACAAAATGAAATGTGATAGTAAAGACTGATTGTTCGTATGAGTTTGAGTAATGACGTTCTTGTGCTTTATGCCGAGTGACAAACATGTAGAAGATACTAGTTTTCATTATCATATAGGCAAGATTGTAAGAGCTGTAGAGAGCGGGTGGAAGGAAAGTTTCCGAATGCCAAGTAGATTAATTGCCAGGGAACTAACAGCGGAAAGACGAATGGCACGGTTCACACGAGCCCCTCCGTTCAGATAATTCGCGGGGTTAAAAAAAATACATAGGCACGTGATAGGATCAATTCACATGCAACTCTCGGCAGTAAGGTTGAGATCTTGGGAACAGATTAGAAATGGTTATCATATACGACGAGTACAAGAACCATCACAATAGGAAAGTAAGTCCCGAGTATTATAGTCATGTAGGGATCAAATGATAATGAGTAATGTAAAAGTAATTCAGGATTCTTATCGGCTTTTATCTCCCTCCATCTTATCGAGCCGCGTACCGATAATGGTTTGACTGAACCCAGTTTCCTCAGAGGGCGAATTCATTGATATCTTGCCCCAATATCGGCCAATCGACTAGTCGAATCTACTGCAGGAATCATCTAAACCCTTTCTTATTCGGTTTTTTCCTAATGAGGAAATGATTAGTTCGGGGTCTCCGCCCTACATCTAAATCATAAGGTTGTGATTCGACTACTTCTACGAACGGCCAAGATCCATGTACTACCCTGATTGCGCAGGATGCTCCTGCCACTCTGCTACAGATCAAGTATATTTTTTTGCCTACAGAGATTTCTCTTAATATGGAATTGATATTTCATTCCTTCTCCTTCTCCTACTTCTTCTCTTTCTCCTTCCCTTCCTCTCCGTTTTTTTACCTATTAGTCTTATTCTTTTTTGAAGTAATTTTGGGAGGGATTAATATTCATCATGGAAGAGAAGTCTAGTCACAGTCCTGTGACAAGTCATCCCAAAGAATCAACAGGTTATGACAAACAAGCTTTTCCAAGCTACAATGGCATTGATAGTCAAACCGAAGGAATTGTTCTCGAAAATGTCGATGGACTCAAAAGACAGCTTTCGGGGAGACAGATTCAAATGGTGACTATTGGTGGTTCAATTGGTACTGCTTTATTCATATCCATTGGATCGGGGCTTACACAAGGTGGTCCGGCATCTTTACTCATTGCTTTCATCTTGTACAGCTGTTTTCTTGGATTGGTCAATAACTGTATGGCTGAGATGTCAGTTTTTATGCCGGTTAGTGGGAGTTTTGTGAGGATGGGGAGTAAATGGGTGGATGAAGCCTTTGGATTTATGTTGGGGTGGAATTTCTTCCTTTATGGTGAGTAGTGTTCAATGGCTTGTGAGAAGGTGTGAATTATGTGGATAAGTGCTAACGAGGATCTGAATCTAGAGGCTATATTGATTCCATGGGAGATCAGTGCATTGAATTTGGTGTTGACTTTTTGGAGGTGTGTATCTTTAGCTCCTTTTTCGACCGATCATCATACTGGGACATATCTAACGCATTAGGACAGTGATAATATACCCTTAGCTGCTGTCTGCGCAGGATGTATCTTTCTCTATGCGTAAGTTTCTATTCTATCCCTATATGTCCTTTCTGACTAGAATAGTGTCATCAATCTCTTTGCTGTTAAATGGTATGGAGAGAGTGAGTTTTGGCTGTCTGGTGGTAAGGTAGTGTTGATCGCTATGATATTTTCCTTCACATTTATTACAATGGTTGGAGGAAATCCAAAACATGACGCTTATGGATTTCGTTATTGGAAAGAACCTGTAAGTTACTCGCTTTTTCTAAGTATTCCTTCATATTAATCAAGAATCTGTAGGGTGCATTTGCCGAATACGTCACCACGGGATCTTTGGGAAGATTTGAAGGATTTCTTTCTGCATTCTGGAAAGCTGCATTCACGATTGTTGGTCCTGGTATGTCAAATCAGCTAAAATTGTATTGAAAATGTACAAGTATCTGTAGCTCTAACAATACTCCAGAATACATTGCCATGATGTCAGGTGAAGCCTCACACCCCCGCAAAAATCTCAAGCGAGCTTTCAAGACGATCTACTGGCGATTTGGAGTCTTCTTCATCGGAGGGGCCCTAGCATGCGGAATTGTTATTCCATACAACGATGCGAAATTAATTGCTATCCTTTCGAATGGTGGCTCGGAAACTGGAACCGCTGCTTCAAGTCCCTACGTTCTTGCTATGCAAAATTTGGGAATCGGGGTACTTCCGCACATTACAAATGCATTACTTGTGACGAGTATCTTTTCTGCTGGTAACTCCTACGTGTATGTGACTCTCCTGTCTCGGTCAATAACATCCTGAAAGAAACTGACATAATAAAAGCTACTGCGCATGTCGTACATTGTACAGTCTCTCGCTCGACGGACACGCCCCACGTTTCCTCCGCAAATGCACTAAATCTGGCGTCCCCATCTATTGCTTCTGTTTCACCATGATTTTTCCCTTTCTGAGTTTCCTTGCCGTGGGTAATAGCTCGGCGCAGGTTATCACGTGGCTCGCAAACCTTACTGAAGCTTCGCAACTTATAGATTACATTTGCATGTGTACTATCTACATATACTTCTTTAGAGCATTAAAGGCGCAGGGTATTGATAGAAGTACTTTGCCTTATGTAGGATGGTATCAACCTTATTGTGCCTGGGTGGGACTTGCGGCAATGATTTTCACGGTGGCGTGCTATGGATATACTACGTTTTTGCCTGGATGTAAGTTCTCTGCTCGTCTTCCTGCACGCTTATTATTCAAAAAGTAAGAAAAGAAACTGACAAGAAATAGGGTGGGATACCGGAACATTCTTCTCTTGTTATACCATGGTATTCGTATGTCCATTACTCTACGGGGGATGGAAAATCATCAAGAAGACTAAAGTTGTAAAGCCAGAAGAGGCGGATCTTGTGTGGGAAAGACCAGTAATCGATGCGTATGAAGCGAGTCTAGTGGAAAAACACATCTCGTTCTGGCAGGAAGTAAAAATTATGATGGGAGTCGGAAAGAAGGAAGTGCATGTGGAATAATAAATGAATGATAGTAAGAATACACGATCGGGGATCGTTACCTCGGAAAAACAGTACCACTAGGGGCGTTTTATCGCTGTTCACGATATTCCTAAAAACATTGCTATTACTGAAATACTTTTGATGAAGAATGTTCGAGGATACTCCGTTTAAATCGGACCAATTAACGCGAATATGAGATAACTCCCTAGGTTGAATGAGAAGTAGGAATGTATTATTCAGATTGACTCAACCACATGAGTTCAACGAGAAGTAACGTCTCTCACTAATTGTTTCCCTCGAACTCAAATCCATCAATTCCGAGTCTCAACCGGCCCATCTCGCTTACGGCCTCCTCCTTCTCAACAATCAACCGATCCATCTCAGTACCTCGCTGCGCTCCCATCTCGCTACCAAGAGCCCGATTTCAGCATCCAACTCCTCCCCCCTCGTCGATAAACAAAATATCTTCGTTGTCGTCTCAAGAATATCAATCAATCTCTCTATACTATACTATACTCCAAATTGCAATACCACTCCCTCAGCTCGTGTCGCCACGCAGAAGCTTCTGTGTCACGCTTCCGGAGATGCATTACTTCCTCCTCTAGGTATTTGTGAGGGCCCTCTGATGATTCTACGGATTTTTCGTACTGGAGATTGGGAAGGTTATGTATGGTATTTTGGTGGGTTGGGTGCGGAGTAGGAAAAATGTTAGTTATTGGGGATCTCAGCTTTTGAGTTTGATGAAAAACGAAAAGTAGAGATGTTCATGGGGGTTGTCTTTTGAGGATCGTGACGTACTTTTGAGTTGCTAAGATATGACATTTTTGAATATTGCGGATGGGTATTCCAGGTGATCACTGCTGAGTTGAATGTACTATTGTGAGATTGGCGATTTTGTTGAAAAGAAAAATATATGAATACCTAGAGTAATTTGGATTTCTATATACCTTTCCAGCGGAGTAGTTGTAGAAAGCTGTGCGAAACATGCTCGGCATATCGATGGTATTACCTGGTGACTCAAGAAGATCTCTATTTCGATATTCGCTAGAAGATACCATGATTTTGAAACAAAGAAAAGAAGGAGGACAGAACAAACTTGGTGCAAAGAGAAACAAACTGATCATTGGGATATTTCACGCGCTGCTCGACAAACCATAGCACCTAATCTTAGTTATCTATTGCAAGCTTCAGAGAAGTGTTTGGCAAACAACAACACCAGACCTCATTATAAATACACCTAGCCAACCCAAGCCTTACCCAACTCCCAACTTAGCTTTCCCCATCAGACTTTCTCAGGAATGGCAGCACAACCACACGATTTAACCGTCGTAGCAGCCCTCTGTAGCGCCATCAAAGAGCGGAACGAGCTTCTCGAAAGCATCAAAAGCAAAGATGCAAGGTTGGAAGAATGCCAGACATTAGTAACACAGCTTGTGCAAGAGAAAGTTCTGTGTGAAGGTGCGGTGGAGAAGTTGGCAAAGTATGAAAGGCTTCTCGAGGAGAATGGGTTGGAGGGGGTGGAGGAGGTGATTTGTAAACTGGAGGATTTGAGTGAGATGGTGGAGAAGGCGAAAAGCGAAAAGAAAGCGGCGGAGGAGGATGAAATGTTTTGAGTGTGGTGGGGGGTTCTAAGGTGGTGGGGAGAGGTGGTTCGCTGGGATTATCCAGAGTCGCAAGTGATAAGGAGGGATGTTGAGGAAAATATGTGAGGATGTCTGTCTTATCACGGTCTTCAGCTTAATTTTATGAAGTTGCAGCTGTCATTCTTGCGAGATTGACTTGGCCTGTAAGTGAGGCTTGAGGTGATATATTGACAAATATTCATGCATCAATGGGAATTTTTACTCTCATGTAATCCAGATATTGAGTAATAATAGAATGGTGATACTTCTAGACTCAAACCTCCTACCTGGAGATCCATTTTGTAACATTCCCTTGGACTTCCACTCTCCACTACACACTGCGAAAATGATACTAACCGTCTGCCAAATGCACACAGTTAGTATTAACCAACAATATTTTACACCCAGGAATCTACACTCCTAATATCTGCGATCTACAGGCTGTAAAAATGGATGAGCATCATACTCAGCTGTTCACTGTGTATGTGCTACCGAGGTGGGCTTCCTCGTCTCGAGAATCGACGGGTTTTATGACAATGATAAAGGACAAACACATAACATAAAAATCCCTCCGGATCATGCTGGTCACAACTCTCCATGCCAAATCCACTATCCAACCGTGAACACCCATTGAACAAACGACTCATGAACAATGAACTCCCACCTCACACCAATTTTGAATAATCCACTCCAACGTATTTGGAATGCGCAATTGCACCCCCAGTTACAACCTCATCGAGCCATTTCTGTGCGCTTCCAACATATCGCAGGAACTTTAATGTTTGTAGAGTGGAAGAGATTGAATCGCAAGGTATCGCATAAGAATACGTCGCGGATAGGAAACGGAAGAGAGTTCCAAGGACGAAAACAAGTTTCGCGAGTATCGGGTCGTCTTGGATAGCAAGAATCGGCGGGGAGATTGATATGTGGATAAGTGCGTGAGTCAATTGTATCGTTTTTTTTTTTTGAGTCTCTTGGATTTGAGATTGAGTATAGCTATTGAGTTGAGAGGCGCATTAGATTTGAGAGGGATGATGTTTGTTGAAGTCTGTTGAGAAGTACTTGATGTTTCGATTATAACCGTTCGACGGTATGAATATAATTTCCTTTAATAGAATATTTCTTTTGCGCCGCAGTATTTCCTGTTGATATTGTTAATTCGTTGATAATTACTTCAAACAAAAAGCTTTAGTTGCGATATTGTTATCGAGTATCTTTAGACGGTTTCTCATCAGTGACACCTAAAGAGCTCATAATACGGTGTCGCGGCTCCTTGAAAATCATCAGTTTGATATGCGCCATGGTTGGATATCAGAGGTTATCATTGTTTTCAATTCAAGGAGTTCTGAGACTCACGATACAGTAAGAGAGCTTGTAAAATACATAGAACTAATAACTGATGCGCCAGTATCAAGTTCTGGAAAATGAAACTTATGATGATATCCTCTGTAAGAATACGCGCAGTGATACACCGCAATATCTCACAATAATAAACCCACAAACCCAAAGCAATGGCCCATTCATCCTCCCAAGCATTCATCCCTCATTCATTCACCTACCCCTCACCCTCCATTCTCCTATATATCCCCCAAAACCACCTCTCCCAGCACAATAGGCGTATACATGGGAGAAGCAACGTGGTGTGGTGCAGTGGTTTGATTCCACTCCTGACGATTCAACATCGTGCAACCGCAGACACACAGCAGGTCCCCACAGGCAAATACTAGACGAACTACGTACTCTTCCGCCGGAAACTTCGCTCCAGGGAGGGGGACAGAACCCTACGGCTTGCTACTGTACCCAGTGTCAACACTCGGGTTTCATGTTTTGTGGTTTTGGATGGTGAGTTTTTTGGGGGATTTTTTTTTGGAGAGAGGGTGAATGATGTGGGTCTAGGGTGGGTGAGGGGGTGGTTGGCTGGGTGTGATTGGATGGGTGTTGGGTTGTCGTTGTCGTCGTCGTCTCGCTTCATGGGTTTTATCGCGCTTCAATTTTTGCCGCGTTTAAGCTTGTTTACATTACCATAGTTGAAGTATTGTATTTTTGGGTAAAAAAATCATAATGGTACTCAAAGCTATTATAAAAATCTGAAAAATTGCCTTTAATTGTTAAATTTCAAGAAGGTTATAATGCGACCAAAAACAAGACTTCTTAACTTAGAAACACTTTTTACTATCTCGAGGTGACACCCAAGGCTGACAGTATAACTTAAACTTAAATATCTTCCGTTTCTTATGATTGCTATTCATACATGTCTTTTTTCTTGCTAATCGAATAACTGTTTATTCATAAAGTCTCCCCCTCTTTCTCGATATCCTCGCTTCGTGATGACATGCCCCACTTCTTCGAATTGTCTCTTCCAGGGTTACATAAGACGACATATGACGAGGACCTTGAGATTCTATTCAGACTCTGCTATTTAATTAACAACAATACACTTTATTCATGCTAGGGGTGGGCTATGGATGGATGAAAGATTCGTATATCCAAGCTTGACAGGTGGAATCACTTTTACACTGCGCAAATATACGCACTGTGTACTCTATTCTTCCATATCCATCTCCATTTCCAAATCCTCATCTTCCTCACTCCAACAATCTATTTCCATTTCCTCCTTTTCGACCTCTTCATCCACCTCACCCCTTTCCACCCTCTCCCCCACAAACCACCACCCCCTCCCCTCATAAAACCCCTCCATCCCCTCAACACCCCCCTCAACACCATCTCCCTCCTCCACAACCCTTCCTCACACATCTCCAACCCCCTCCTATAGCTCCGATGCTTCTGCACCAATTTCCGCAACACAACCACTTTCCTCACACACTCTCTCCCATCTCTTCCTTCTTCTCCTCCCGCATTCAGTCTCCTCAATGCGAGTTGCAGTTCTTGGGCGTATGCTTTTTGCGCTTGTGTGGTTTGTTGGATGCTGTTTTGTGTGTATTTTAACATGTTGCTGATTTCTTGGTATTGTTTTTCGTGGGGGGTTAGGGGGGTGTTGGGGGATGGAGATGTGGGATTGTGGATGGGAGAGTTGGGGTTGGGTGGTGTGTTGTTTGGTTTTGATGATGATGATGATGATGATGATGGATACCAGGGTTGGGTGGGTGAGAATGCCATGCTGGAGGGAAATGTTGTGATGGTTAATGTGAAAGGTGAAGGTGTGGTGAAGTGATATGAAAAGATGGATTTTATAAGGTTATGCTATTTGGACGAAAAAATGATGATGAGTCTTTGAGATATTTTGCTGGTTTGGTTTCAGACTTTGGAATTGGCAGTGAACCCATTCTTCCAGTAACTTCCAGACAAGCTTTTAGGATAGCATGAAGACCAGAGCCGGCCTTGCATAAGAAAGATCTAGAGGATCACCATAGAAGGCATAAAACGGTTTCTATCATGAATTTAATGAGATTTCGGTCTCATTCTACTTCAGGAAAGAGACGATCCAATCCGAGTCATTAGCCCAAGTAATTGTGGTAATACACAAAGAGAAGGCTTTCCAATAGTCCAAATAAATTTCAAGTAACCGTATGAAAGAATAGTGAAACTATCCAGGCCATGCCGTCCACTTCAGACCAGGCATACTCCATACATCATGTTTTCCGAACCAAAATACCGATTTTACCACCCATGAAATGTTATTTTTCGAATAATATATAGTGACATAAACAGCATGACCAATCCGAGAATTTATCCAATCCGGACTAGATCTTTAAAAATCCCAGACGAGCTAGACCATTAGACACACGCCCAAAAATTCTCTCATTTTCACATCTAGTAAAATCTTCAACCGTTACAGCTATCTCACACCCCTCCTACAACAATGTATCATTTTAATTTATGCCTCCCAGCTGCTCTCAACAAACCCATTGTTGGAATGCCTGTTGCCCTCCACATCTATGAATTATGCTTGCATGTACTCTGTATCGTATCAGCATCCTTAGATTTCTCAGTACTGGGTCCAGCTAACGCATGACTATCACCAGAATCAACGGTTGCGTCTGTTCTCGTTTCTCTTCTTCGAAAGAAGTAGTTGCTTGCTTGCCTGCGCTTCGCCGGCCGCCTAGCCAAAGTGTCACTATCATCAGATACAAGATGGGCCGTCACATCCATCTTTGTAAGTTGTGCATCCTCACGCTTCGCCGGCCTTTGCTGCGAAACTTTTTTGGTCGTTCCCTTCGATTCATAGTACGGATTTTGCAGCCAATCTTCGGCTTCTCAAAGGTCCTATCAAACTTATCTTGCCAATAACCCGGCGATTGAATTGAAAGAGGCTCGCATGGCCATTTCCCCTGCCTTGAATTATTAAATTTATGCCTCTTGTAGCGCCTCTGCTCTAAGTTTCCTCCTCATCTCCCGATACTATCTCCAGAAAATCTCCTTCTTATCCACTTCCTCTACTAAACTTTTACCCCAGTCCTGCCATTCTTCAAGAGTATGCTTCTTGTCAACAAAATCTTTTACATAATTCAAATGATGCATCTTCTTCATCCTTTCGGAAACGAGTGCTGCGATCATGGTATCATTCAATCTTTTGGTTTCTGATTCCCGCCTCGTCCCGTACCACTCAGTATTAGGGGGCTTGCATGCTTGAAGTGCTTCGTCTCTGGCATTGCCGACCGCGCGATAAAGATCCTCGTGTAAATCCTGGATTTTTCGCATCATGGTTGCAGGATCGGTCTCATCATTTGCAGGTTCATGTCGATCATTTCCTCGGCTTTCGCTGTGATTCCGTGTCTCACTTCGTCTCACCCGTCCTTCGCGTCTTCCCTGACGTTCTACCCATCTTATATGGGACTGTTTTTGTTTCAGTCTTGAACTGTGAGAGTTAACAGAAGTTCGAGTTCGATATGGGAGAGTGAATGAGTGTTGCGGGGTTAGCGGCTGTTGTGCCATATGTTGCTGTACAAGAGTTTCCAGTATGGCTGGTCTGAGGACAAGCGGCTTAGTGTGGTGGTTGTGTACAAATTGTGGAGAAGTATCTCCAATGGCCGGAATAACAGGTACAGCTGGTCTATGCACAGGTGGTTTAGAATGGTGAAAAAAGAACAATCCATGCTCTTGGGCGGTAGTTCCCCTGATCGGGAGGTTGGGATGGTTGGGGGTTATGGCCTCTTCATAGGTCATGATATCATCCTAAAAACGTTAGAATCCTGCCGTAACCACATTTGAAAGAGAATTGGATATGTCGATGAGTACGCACTTCTGTGTCCATGATATCTGATATCTGTTCGTTTGGGGAGATCATGATGGCTCTCAATGATTTTATGATATTGCTGAACATCGTTCTAGTATCAAGATGATGAGGTGAAAAATTCGGGAGATTAAAAGGCAGAAATCAACAGGTACAAAGGATAAGAAACCATTACAAGCTTCCAAAAGAGAAGTCGCCTCTCGAATGTTCTATAAAAATTGCAGAATCGAGAAACTGATATGTTCCACGCATAAGACTTTGTAGTCACAAAGAACAGTGAGGCAAGAGACAACATGATTGAAACTATAAAATAAGGAAAGAAAAGTATGCACAGTTTACTATCTTTGATAGTATAGCACTCGCTATATTCCAAAAATTCCTACTTCCTCAATTATCTCAGTTAACCTTTTATATCATTATCCTTAATTCTCACCTCCTCTTCTCTTTGCCCCATGTATTAGTTCAAGGAGCTTCCATCACCTCACGATCTCCATATCTACTGCCGTACATCCCACCTCTTTCCTTGATGAGGTAGAAATACAGTCTATTTCCGTGACTGTTCGGCATCACTAGATGCGAAGTTTCCACAATATGAAAACCAACTACAATGATACCGCAAGGCTTAATACATGTTGACACGTTTCATCGTCTCAACCATAATCCAACAACCAAAACACCAACAAACAAACATACCAAATTTCCGAACAATGCAAAGTTTAAAGATTCGAGATTGTGCCGTGTAGTCGCCGACGTAAACCCAGTTCATTTCCGGAAACCTACATATCAAAGTTCAGCCATGTGCATGGATGATGGCGTGGCCTTATCGGACAAATTCGCCACAATTCCCCAAAACCTGGATATGCTGGAATTTTAAATGTGTTTACATTTGGTTTTTCATTGATAAGCATAAGCATGTGAGATGAGAATGTGAATGTGATCGAGATATACTGGAATGTGGAATGTTATCACAGCTGTCCCCGGGTATTTTTTTCAATACCAGGGTATGTTTTCTGAATCGTTTTTGAGATTAAGATATATAATATCTAATACGATTGAGTTTTGTAGAATAGCAAAGGTAACGTAGAATTATTACAATTTCTCCTTTCACATTTTGCGAATCCAATTTAGTAAAAGTAAGAAACACTACTGCTCTAGTTAGAGAAGTATATTGACGAACTCAATACCTAATAAAGAAGAGATGATTTTAAAGAAATCAGAAATAGAAAATAATTAAAGATAAAAGTAATCTAACATTTCATATGATAAAGAGTCCTTATGGTGCACATGGTCATAGCGCCCTTAAGAACACTATTCTGAAAAATCACGTGAAAATCTTCAATTTTAATTCAATCTTAGTACACTACGTTTCAGAATATCTAAAATGAAATATTAAGGTAGAATATTGAACTTTATTATTTGATATAATTGATAGTATAGTTTTTATTATTCTAAGTCTCCGATAGGACGAGCTGCGACGTAGGTTCCAAGGTGCCCTGGAAAATAATGAGAGGAGCTGTAGCGACGCGAAATTGTTTTTCCGGCACCGAGGGGCCGAAGACAAAGCTCGTAATGTATATTAGAATAGAATGAAACATAAGATCTTAGTTAAGCTATTAGAGTTCGATGAGTTTAAATTTTAAGATGAAACCTATTTTCTATAGAGATTGGATGAGTAAGTGTTGTAAAACCCACTTTTAGTAAAAACTTACTAAAATACTAAATTTCACTATTGCTTATTTAAGGAATTCGGATATATACAAAGCTTCCCCTCAAATTTCGAATTCCACCTCCCTGTATTACTTTTTATTAATTACCTTTAACTTTAATAATTTTATAGCTTTTGAAGCTTTTGAAGCTTCTAATAAATAAACTTTCGATCAACTTAAAATAGAATTCCCTTTGAAAAAAGTCTATAATTATACAGATTTTCATAGATTTTTCATAAATTTATATACTTGTCACGAATCGGACTGGATCGCGATGCGATCGCTCACGTGCGCCTCCACGATCACGTGCACATAATTAGTTTATATAGCACTCGGGAGAGCGCTTTGCTCCCGCTCCTCTAGTTGTAGATTCTAAAGGCATCTTGTACCCTGCATCGCAGTTCTTCTACGGCAAAGTGTCACAATACTGAGATATACTTTTATAATACTTCAATCTAATAATTTCACTATATAAATATTGAACCAGTGTGATATTTTGATTAATTAAAGCCCCTGTAAATAGAGAAAAGCACAGCCGTATTTTGATGTATTTTATAATACTTATGTATCCAGCCTCTCTTCTATTTTTGAGGTTTATTAGCATTCTTTCCTCTTTATCAGGTATTGCTTTCGTTATCATATGGAGAAAATAATATAGCTCTCTTATAAGTTATATGCGTAATCTATGAGACAAACGTTTCCGCACGTTTCTTCATGTCTCTGAGGGAAAGTAGTACGTTATTTATATGTTGTATTAACCGTATGCACATAGTGAGATCCTAATCACTCAAGTTCGAATTAAATTAGTGATGATGGTTCTACATATAGTCCAGGCCTTCCCCTATACTTGAATAGCAGTATGAGTCCGGTGGCTGATTGAATATACCTCAGCTGCAAATTCGTGACATTTACCTATGATGAGTATAAAACCAGAAAAGCTAAAATGACTGTTGAGCATCACTCGATCTTTTCAAACTAACTAGCAAACAAGTTGATGACATAGATTAGGCGCCGAAACGGTAAGGTATGTACCGAATAGACACCACTGTGAATAGCAGCCAGCTAACTGTAGCGTGTTGTATTCTCGAAGTAAGCTCGCTGGAGGATCTCCATGTTACGACAACAAGCAGCATACGATGTACACAAGTACGAAGATCAAAGACGCACTCGCGCATTCTTATCTGAACTATTGTCGAGAATAATTCATGATGAAGAAGCTTTTGGGAGATGGATAAAGACCTGAAGAATGCCGCCTTGCTGAGTAAGGAAAGTGAGCACGTGGGCGGGCGGATCGGATGTGTACACTCATCAGCCCATGGACCGTCATATCCGATGTTCGAAATGCTTGAAATATTTTCATTTTTCATTTTTTTTTTTTCATTTTTTTTCAAAAACCATACGATGAAGCAACTCATTAATTAACCTGAGGCTGATTCTTTTCCTTTCACACCAAGCATATCGACGACTATGACTTTCGTAATCATTTGCTTCTTTTGAGGCATAATCCCGTATACATGCAAGTGTACTTTGTACTAATCTGTGGTAACATAAAACTCTATGAAGACAAGGTAAGGATGAAGAGGCAGAACAAACAGCCTATAGGATAAATAAAAAAATAAGGGTAGCAATGCACTCAACGAATGATACTGCAGTTTCTTCCCTTAGTCAGGGGTAAAGTATGCCAAGGAGCGGCGGTGGAAATAGTTTCTTAACGGCATAAAGGGAATGGATGATTCAGCCCCCGTATCTTTAGATCAACTCTATCGTACCCGTTTTGCACCGGCTCTTTTTAGAAACAGAGCCAGTCTCGAGCCAGTAAGTAATTGATGGGTGGGTTCGTAGACTGGTAGTGTGCCGCGGTCAGATTTATGTAGATATTATGAATGAGAGGAAGGAAATGGAAATGAGGGATAGATACGAGAGATTGAGACTGGGTTATTGTCGATCTGATTACATATTGAATTGAATCGGTCTGGATGTTTCTTAACTTCTTGTGGATTTGTTGTGAGATATATTTAGAGTGACTGCATTCGTATAGCGATAGCTAGCCCTACCTTAGATACGTAATTAATGTGGAAGGCAAAGTCGCACATCATATCATATCATCAGGCGGGTGAGCGGGTGAGCGGGTGAAAACAATTGGAAGTTGTGATGGCAACGTGGAAATGTCTTGACTTTCGTATACATCAAATGGCTGAGTGACCTTGGAGCAAGGAAGACCGAGGATTGATTAAATTGAGTGGTACAGTATGTTAGTCAGCCTTCTCCACCAGAATGGTTTTGCTGTGCGTGTGCAAATTACCCATGGGCCATGAATATTGTATGTACCGGTATATGTAGTGTAATTAGTAGGAGAATCCTGCTGTAGGATATCTGTAGCAGTTGAGGCTGGATCATATGAATTTTGACTGTGACACGAAATGGATCAGTAACCTTATCGGAATTCCTCGTTGATTTCCTTCTTCCTTCGTTACCCTTTCATCAATTCTATGTACTTCTTCCATGTGGTCGGTCTATGATGTTCGAACAACAGCATCCATCATCGTGGATGGAATTCATGATGCTGATACCCCACCATAAAAAAAACAAACTATTGCCATGCTGTTTTGTTTGTTGTGAGATTAATAAAATTTGAGACTCGTCATGAACCACGACTCTAATCAATTATGACTGTACGTCCCAAATCCCCAGATGATAGATCACGACATGGAAGAATTATCTATCGTGACTCTTATCTTGACCTATCAAGTTTGAATAGGAGAGCTTTTCAAAAATCAGTAAGTACAGTCAGTACCTTGAGACGAAACGATATACTGTACATATGCCTCGCATGGGGACGAAAGATGAATAACCTGAATCGACCTCACTCACACTCACACTCGCAGGCTCAGCGGCTAAATTTTAGAAAATTCACGCTCGCACCGTCGTACTTATTACTGAAGTTCGTCCTTGATACCTATTGAGGAATTTCCCTTGGGTAAGATGAAACTAGGACACGGGACTTTGTCCTGGGTTGGTTGATCAATAAAGCGAAAGCCAATATTGAATGATCTCCGACCATCCTTCTCCAAGCTTTCAAGGTCTCTCTCGAGTCTCTACTCCAGAAATGGGAAGATTCGGTGGGTTGGTTATTTACTGTAGTTACGTGCTCTTCATCTAACATAACATCCAGTGGCATAACCGAAATTAGAGGTTTGGAAGCAAAGACCGAATGTAGAAAATGTTTCCTTTTGGTTCAATGGGGTGGAGATGTTTCGGTGTAAACGCACAGGTCGCTTGGGAAGATGGGATATTTTATTTGTTTATGCGACGGTATAGAGAAGAGTACAGAGAGTATTTTTGGTAGTATGTAACTTGTAGTACAGTATTTAATATAAGAATGAACGAACGGTAAATGGAATGAATAATTTACGAAGAGATGGTTGTTTAGAGATTTGTTTCTTGGATGATCAGTATCAAGGTCTAATAATAAATTATAAGAATGAATGTATATTTCCGTAGGATCAGTGTAATATGTAACGATAATATGGATAATTACGAGTAGATAATAAGATAATAGATAATTTAACCTTAACTTAAAGATAACTTTAATATCTTGATTATAGAGGGACGAATATAGGAATTAGGTATTGTTTGCCTATGTATGTATGTATGTATGTATGTATGTATGTATGTATGTATGTGGTAGTAGTTTGCTTGAATTCTATTTCGGTCATTCACTCACTCACGGTACTTATCACCATGCTGTCAAGAATACATTTTTACTGATGATTTTACGAGGATTAATCGATGAGCTGATTCAAGATCCGAATCATCTTCATCTTCATCGTCCCTCGTTATCCATTTCTTAAAATATCAAGCTTAAAGCTTAAAGCTTCCAACATGGACATATATTATCATAGTCACGAATCTACTACTACCATCGTTGGCTCTTTTTCCAATTTGTAAATCGACATGATTAATTCTTTTGCTATCATCCTTTATTTGTTAAGCTGACTCCTAACTCCTGACTCCTGTCCTGACTCCTGTCCTGACTCCTGTCCTGACTCCTGATTGTGATTGATGACCTTTCTGGTGTTCCGTTTTGTTACCTGTACCGCTCCGATCTTCTATCGTAAATTCAAGCACCAATTTACTGCGTCTTCATTTGAATCTATCTTCATTTGCAGATAGAACCCCAAGACCATCCATCCATCCATTGTAACCAGAAGTCCCCCCATGCTGCAAATCTCGGAATCAAAAAAATGAATCTCAATGTTTTGGAGTTCATCTCTTATATTATCCATGTCCAAACAAGGTTAAGCTTCACGCTAGTAGTGACACGAGAAGAGATGACAAGATGGCAGGGGTTGAGAAAAAGTCCGAGCTAGGATGTATTTTCCTTAGTGTCTCCCATTCTTTACATTATCATTGGTCCAATTTAATTGTTTGGTACCTGAATCTCATTACAATGCTTGGCTATGAGTGGTCCGGTATCCCTTGTTCACCCCTTCATGCTTTCGTTCCCTTAGCCACATCCACATCCACATCCACATCCACACCCAGTGTCCGTCCCTCCTCTGTTTCTTATACTATTCTGCTATTGCCTTGGAAAGTCTTTCCATCCTTTTCCTGTGATACTTCTCCCTTTACACCTTTACATCTCACCACCTTCAGACCTCATCAACCCTCTTTTTTTCCCTCCAAAAAGCATTCCCTCCCAACTGAGAGTTGTTGTTGTTGTTGTTGTTGTTATCATACAAAAAATAAAAATAAACAACTCTCTACCACATTCATTTGGAACAGCGACTTTTATCTCAAAAGAAAAGAAAGAAAAAAAAAACTCCTCTCTTCCTGCAAACTCTATTAAAAAATTCCATCAAATCAGACCAAAATACTCATCCTCAATTATCCTCTCCAATTCCCCCTCCCCAGCGACTTGTTTTTCTAAGATCAACACTTATTAATTTGTTCATCTCTCCCCCTACAAATTGTTCTCCATACCTTAGCAAATCAGACCGTTCATTTAGAGTGAATCCATGAAATCAAAGTCAAGAAGACCCATCGCCAAGGTATGCACATCGAATCTCTCGTGTTGTCTTTAATTCACCGTCCCGCCGTTCTCCATTTAAATCTCGTTTCGCTGTCTGGTTGTTCGTCTATTGCTATTGCTGTTCAACTTCACCTCGTCTTTCAATTTGGATCTGTCAATTGTCGCACCTGAGATCGGAATGCTAATATCTTCTCTTCAACTTTGAAGTAAACCTCACTCCTTCACAAACAACAATTGCGCCGACATATACAATCGATCGATATATTGAGAGCCTTTAAAGTTCCGAAACAAGAAACCTTTAGCCTATCCATATCGCAAGAGTTCACTTCTTCACAATGAAGTTCACCCCAGTTTCCGTTGCGTTTTTGAGCGCTGCTGGTGTTGCAATCGCGCAACCACACAACCATCAACACTATCATCCAGCGAGGCCAAATAAGGTTGCACGCGACTATGCTGTTTTCTCTGTGACAGAACTTATGCCAGGTCCAGTCCAGACGGTCTATATGCTCAACGGACAGGATATCTCTCCGGGCGAAGTCCAAGCCGGATTGAAATCTGGAAAATATGTTTTAGTCGGCGATGATGTTTTCGAAAATGGGCAACCTGCTGCTAACAAGTACACTGGATCCCCATCTGTCACACCCCCAGCAGCAGCTGCTACACCTGCTCCAGCAGTTACTCCCTCCGGTCCAATCGGCAAGGCTGCTGCAGAGTTCATTGAGATGTCCCCATCTTCCACCAAAGCTTCATCCACTTCGAAATCAAGCACTTCCACCTTTAAGACCTCTAGCAGTTCTACTAGTGTCACCTCTAAGACCTCGACTACCAGTCCTGCTGCTCCCTCCTCACCTGGCAGCTACACTTCTGGTGATTCCACTTCTTCTAGCAGCTCTGGCGAGTGGCCCGACTTCCCAAGTGGCACAATTCCTTGTTCAACTTTTCCATCCAAGTATGGCCCAGTTGCTGTTGATTACCTTGGTTTGGATGGGTGGATCGGTATCCAAAGCACACCTGGTTACACCAGCTCTGCTACTTCGATCTTTACTATCAATACAATCATCAGCGGTGGATGTGTCGATGGTGCTTTCTGCTCGTATGCCTGCCCAGCGGGATTCCAAAAATCTCAATGGCCTACCGCACAAGGAAGCACTGGTGAATCTATCGGAGGTCTTTACTGTAACTCCGAGGGCATGCTCGAGTTGACCCGAACTACCACTAAGCAACTTTGCACTCCTGGGTCTGGAAATGTTAAGGTTCATAATAAACTCGACAACGTTGTTTCTGTTTGCCGTACTGATTATCCTGGTCTCGAGGCTGAAACCGTTCCATTGTCAACCTACCCCGGTCAAACTTATGAATTGACTTGCCCAGAGGCCAGCAACTACTACTCATGGGAAGGGCTACCAACTTCCGCACAATACTACATCAACCCACAAGGTGTTGATGCCTCTAAAGCTTGCGTTTGGGGCAAACCAGGAGGAAACGTTGGTAACTGGGCTCCTGTCAATGCTGGTGTTGGCACAGATGCCTCTGGTACCACTTGGTTGTCAATCATTCCTAACGCCCCAACCAACACATACGGAACCTTGGACTTTACCCTCTCCATCGAAGGTGATGTCTCCGGAAAATGTTCCTACTCGTCTGGAACATACTACAACAACGGTATTGAGTCCCCAACAGGTTGCACAGTAAGTTATTCGATTTCTAAGCTGTGGGGTCATACGCTAACAAATCCTTTTTAGGTCTCCGTTATCTCGGGAGGAACCGCTACATACGTCTTCTCATAGGCGCTCAAGTCCCTCGATTTCCTTTAAAAAAATTCGGTGCACATATTGTTGTTTTCTTTTCGCGCGT
The DNA here is from genome assembly GCA_038090695.1 of Sclerotinia spermophila. Taxonomy (NCBI): domain Eukaryota; kingdom Fungi; phylum Ascomycota; class Leotiomycetes; order Helotiales; family Sclerotiniaceae; genus Sclerotinia; species Sclerotinia spermophila. Next base: position 78,291 of record JBBMOJ010000052.1, read on the forward strand.
ATATCTACGATTGCCGCTCATGATCGTTGTAGTCAACTTTTTCCTTAACACGCCCTCAAGTCATTCTAAGCCTCGGATGTCCGAACTCACGCTGACTTGCAGCGCTCAAACAAATCTGTCCTTAAGATACCCCTTCCATCCGGTCTCTGAGTGTACTTCGTGTGGCAATTTTTCCTTTGTAATAAATGTCGCTAATGTTTTACATTATTGAAGTGGAGGATATCTGAACGTTGGTATACCACGTTCTGGGTGATTGTGTAGCCGTGAATGAATTTCTTGAGGGTGGTGGGGTTGTTGGTAGAAAAGAAAAGTTGTGTTCTCAGCAGATGAATGTTCATATGACGAAAGGGAAAGCCTTCTTTCCTTTGAGCGATTACCTTGGTTAACTCTTCTACATTTCCGTTACGCATTTTGAAGGAGATGTGCTCCTGGTACAGAGTGCCCCTTTATCCCTACGGCTTTTTATCAATTTCGCCGCAGGCACTCTTGCATATGTTTTCATACTGGCTACAGATGTTTGGACGGGGCGCGCATACGAAATAGAAAATTTCACTATATCTTTCTTCTTTTAAGGAGATGTGCTAGAGAGTTATAACACTTTGTTCAATGTGGATGTGAATGGAGAACTTGACGGCAGAGGCTGCAGAATATGGTACATGTATCAATATGAAGTAGTCTAGTCGGCACAACACAGACAGGGAAAAGGAGATCAGTTAGGCTCTACTTATTCTACCTTTTCAAGAAAGATGTTGAGAAATTTTTTGAGAACAGAAAATCCCAAAAAACCCACAAGTAAATAGAACATTCAGATGAAAGTGCGTGGTCTTCTTCGTGTATACCGATTAGAATCTCTTTTTTGATATCTTATAATTTTCTTAATACTTTTCCTGTTGATGTCCATCGAATGTCTTTCTGAATCCGTGAATGTGAATGTGAATGATGATCTATTCTTCATCGATGTGGTGACAGTCATCGAGCAGGTGTCTCACGAATTCCCTACGGCATGATACTCGAAATATTCATTGCTCTATTGAAAAGCAGAGCACAATATATTTATTTATTTAATATATTTACTGTAGCTACAATATCCAAAATACCAATTTCAACCGCTTTACGATAGCTTACGGGATCTATCTACTCTTATTATACAGTTACGAGGGCGTGTCTTTGATGAATGCCAGCACAATATAATCAAATTCACCAAAAATTATTATAGGATTTCAAATTAGCTAAATAAAAGAATCTAAGAAATGTATACAATTTTGGATATAAAAACTATTAGATTTTAAAAGTTTTTGAAGATATTATAATAAATTGATATTGATATTGCATTTCAAAATAAATGATTTTGGATTGTTTTTGATAAAGAAATCTGTGAATGATAGACCCGGTATTCATTCATCAAAGACACGCCCTTGTAAAGGTTAATTAGATAGAGTTTGCAGCATAGAAAACCCCGGGCTCCCCACACCACAGCCACCAAATTTTAGGCTAAATTGATTTTCGTCTGCAGGTTCTCCGCCCTCGGCACAAATTATACAGTAGTTCTGCGAGCTCGCAAAGAGCTGCATGAGCTTTGGGTTTATTCAGGACTTCTCCATTTCCATTGGTGCTTGTGTATTTTATTTTATTTATTTATTTTGGATTCTTTGGGATCATTATTGTGATTATATAGAGAGGGGATCTAGAGCCAGAGAAAAGGACGAAGCACGCAATCGCACAGAAAATATACGTGCGTGGAGAATTTGTTTTTTTTTGGTTCTGTTCAAAGGTTTTCGTCTTGTCTGCGAGTTTGTGGCAAGAGGGCAGTACGGTGGCTTTGTACGAGGTTGGATATTTTGGTATTGATTGATTGGACAATTGCGCTCGGGTCACACGACAGCGAGCGTGGTAATTGGTGGATTGACTGACCGTAGCCAAGTTCTGCACGCAGAGATATTGTGCGGTGAGATTGTGGGTGGGCGCTGGGATAGGATAGTAGGTGCTAGGGACGTTGTGTTGGGGGTAAAAATGGAAGGGATAAAGGGACGGGATGGGATTGAGGGGAGAGGAAATTCACGGTCGCAGATTTTGTTGGATGGAAATACGACGAATTCGCAGACGGATTTGAAGAGGATACAAACGGATGCGAATATATATGCGAATGAGGATGCGAATACAAATGCCAATTCTAATGCACACTCGACAGAGTCATTACAAGTGAGACCGAATACTCCGAATGCGGATGTTGGGTTTGGATCGGGTACGAATATATATACAGGGCAGAGTCCGAGTCCGCGAACGGGTAGTAGGAGTGGAAGCAGGAGTGGGAGTGTTAGCGGTCAAGGGAGTCAAAGAATCAAAGAGGGGAAGAGGCAAAGGATTGATAGCATCTTAGAAGAGGCGAGGAATAGGAAGGTCATGATGGATACCGGTGGGGACGAGGAGGAGAATCTGAGTCCTGGGACGAGGGTGGATGGATATGATAATGAGAATGGGAATGGAGATGGGCATAGAAGTGGTAGAGAAAGTAGAGGGGGAAGTAGTGCAGACGAAGAAACGAGTGTGTTGAGGCGCAGATCCGATATGAATTATGGAGGTGTTGGTGTTGGAGATACAGCCGTCGCTGCAGATACGAATAATGGACATGATAGCACGAGAAAGAAAGTTGGAGCAAAGGACCAAAATAAGAGAGGAGGGTTATGGGGAACTGGGAGAGGTAGGGGATTCTCTGAGGCAGAGACTGAGGGGGCAATCACCGAAGAACAGAGTAGGACCAAGGGAAGCGGAAGGATAGGAAAATGGTGGAAGAGAATGATGGATGAATATGGAAGTATTGAGTTGGAAAATAAGGGGAGCGTTGCGAGGGATCATCTAGCACTTGGTTTGTGATTTCTTTCTCTCGCTAAGTTTCAGATCACACGGCTTGTTTGTCCAACGTCCGAGGAATGATCTATCGTTGGTCTGGTACATTACTAACTATGGGGTATGAATAGAAAGAACATTTTTAGCTTGGCTACGAACTTCCCTCGCTTTTGCTAGTATCGGAATTGCAATTACTCAACTGTACGTCTCCTTCATCTTCCTTCCTACTCTCCACTAACCTTATCCTTCCCGTAGATTCCGCCTCAACACTTCAAACACCGCTACCCCAGCCCCATCAGACCCTAAAAGCAATCTCCGCCATCTCGGCAAACCCCTAGGCGCTACGTTCGTGGGAATATCGATTCTCATGCTCTCAGTAGGTTTCCATCGATACTTCGAAGGGCAGTTCTATATTATTCGAGGGAAGTTTCCAGCTAGTAGGGGCAGTATTGCGCTGGTGGCGATGATTACAGGTATGTTGATGGTGACAAGTTTAGTGGTTGTGGTGGTAGGAAATAAAGGGGGTTGGGAGAGGTAGAGTGGTGTAGGGGAGATATGAAGGGATGTTTATGAAGAGAATATTTAATGAGGTTGATGATGAAATGGAGATGAATGTCACATTTTAGCTCTCGGACGGTGATAATTGGAGCAATGGTCGAGTTTTTTTTATATCATGCCCAGGGGATTTATACACTTTTCATTGCTCTGCAGAGAAAGCAGGCATTTGAATGCAAATATGAATTCTTATTGCTACTAGTCTATGAAGTCATCTATGGATTGTGAATTATTTCACTTGTTGTCGTTAGAGGAAGCCATCGTATCGTATGGTTGATATACGAACTAGTACTGACTAATATATATTGTTAAGGAGACTTGAAGCTCTAGAGACAGACTTAGGGGAGTTGGTGAGAGCTGCCGGGTTAGTTGTATGTATGGGGTCTTGGTGTGGGATGTGATGTGATGTGATGTGATGGGCGAAATGGCTATATTTTATCGAGATTATCAGGAGTCAATGCATATGTTCGAGATGTTTGGGGATCATGAGAGCAGGGGGTATTTGAGTATGAGTTTTATTGAGACGTTGTTGGGGTGTTGTGATTTGAGGGAAATATTGTGATTATGTGGCGTGTGTGATTTACTGGAATATTTTGGGAATATATATAACAAATACGTACGTATATCCAGGAGTTATGCTGCAGATGATTATTACCTTGATCAGCGATCTGGTATATAGAAATTGCGTCCTTCGACTCGTTGAGAATTTAGTAGCTAGCTATTATTCTCCGGGACGCTTTCAACTCGATGGAACTTTTCTTTTGTATCTTGGCGAATCTGATCCTCTCCGAGCGAGTGATAGATTGGAGTTTCGATGGAAAGAATGATTTAATATATTAATGGTGATGGGTGTATGTATATTTATCATCTATATTCTTTTTAAATCTTAGAGGGGGATGGGCGGGGATGAAGATAAATAGACAGAAGAATGATATCTATCTTAGTATTATATAGGTGGAGTAGTATTACACTCTAATATCACTAGTATAGCTGGGTTTTAGGAATACGTTTTGTAGCGTGATATCTTGTCATCTCTACGTATAGCGCTCAGTTATGACTCTAGTCTCCTGGATTTGCAGTTATGAATCGAGCGTTTCGATGCTTAAGAATTTATGTGAGATTGTGTGCACGTGTTTAGTAGACTTCACACTTCTCAGATGGAGAATTAGTGTGCTCGCAGTCTTTTTCTCGGTAATTGGTTGAAGTTGAAGCTGTAAGTTGTACTGGGCGCAGTATATCTTTGTAGCTCATAGTCGGGTACTTGAGATACACTGAAGTAATCATGAAACATGGAAGTACAGCTCCCTTTTCCTCCTGTATGAACAATAGTGAATGACCTTAAGTCACATGACTAGGTTTAGCAACCTAGTAGGCGAATGCGGAGGCGCTAGCCTCGTAGCAATCCATATCTATGGATTGCCCACTTAATAGCTAGCTCCTTAGAGACAGAATACAATATATGACAATTAGGACCTACGAATAGTGGGTACTACGTCATCTGTATCCTCCTCGAAACGAACACCTCCATTATCCGGGGAGTCATTAGCGTTCTAGTCGTAGATTTCTCTTTCACTAAAAGCAATCCTGGGGAATCGTGTGGAACTGTGATTCAGTCCCAATTCAAATAAGGTTACCATGGACGTTGCGAGTTGGGTAGAAACAGGTGAAAGATAACGATCGTATGAAGTAAGATTACAAGATATTGATGGATTACTCTAGGGTTAACGTTGATATCCTACTTATGAATGTCGATAACATTAGATGATGAAATCGGATATGAATAAAGAGAAGTGAGCACGGAAGGAGATCATTTTGACGGATCTAATCCCTAATTTATCATCCATTGGATAGTCATTAGCATATTTAAGCGAACGGGGTTGAGTTTTTAGCCGAATTACAAAGTTGAGCATATCTATTTAGCATGAAATGAAGGTAGATACTATATGATAAATAGTTTCACATCGAGATATCCCTATCATCTAAATGCTCATTTAAATTGCCCCATCTTGAATACCTTGTATGAGCGATTTCAATCAATCGACGGAAAAGTACGGTGCTGATTATTCATCCAGCGGTGCAAAAGATCTCGACAATGTGTGACTACCATCAGTTGTCTATAAATTCACATTCCATCCCATTCCCGAATTTGTATTTAACTTCCCAAAACCTCTTCACACCACTTCGCAACCCAATTCTACATACTCCGAAAAATGACTGTCTACCTTTCAAAATATCACCATGTCATCCTACCTCACAGCCGGAGCATCCAGGAATATCATTAGTATGAGATCTTACAATTATCCAAACACAACCGCAAAACAACTGGACTGTAAACTCCCCTAACCCTATATCACACAAGAAAGTCACTCAGAGATATCACCACGAGCGCTTTTGGTGCTCACCTGGTACCTCGAAGATATGTATCACTTCTCAGAAAGGAACTGCGAAAAACATCGTGAACATGTAAGAATATCGTACGTTCACCCCCGAGATAACCCAGCTCGATCTAACAAAGACAAGTACGTGTATTGTAAAGTTCATTGCATATGTCCGCTATGCACAAATTATACCAGTAGCAGCTTATAAGATTATCAAAGCAGCACTTGCCGATCTTATTCTGCAATATATTTTGTATATGAGAAGGAATAATTTGTGGTTATTGCTCTCAGTTCTGATGATGTATGTTATTTTCCACCTTCGATTCATGGCCATTTTGTAGAATATTTCGATTTTGCGACACGAGAGTTCGTAGAAGTCGTACATCTGATTTTGTTGTAAAATTACTGTATATGGCGAGCCAGAGAACCATAGAAAATTCCATATCTGGGTGTGAATTTGGTACATCGTGAGGCGGGAGGTGATCACGGTCATAGTGGACATGCACGTGACATGGTGGTAATGGTGGTTATGGTGGGTCGAAATATTTCAGATTAATCGCATTGATTGGTTGATTGAGCTTATGTAACTGAAATATTTCAGATCCGTCATTTTCATTGGCTTACCCCACCTCTTAGTCTAAAATATTTCAGATCCGTTGATCGTATTGGTTCGCCACAATCCTTAGTCTAAAATATTTCACATCCGTCATTTCCATTGGCTCGCCACAATCCTCATCGAAAGACAATGACATCCAAGTGATAAATAGGGGCTTAAAACTGATTTATTTGACGATGCTACAGATTTGTAGTTGAGCAATATACAAAGAGATCTTATGAGAATATCAGAAGATCTTTGGTTCAGACAAGCAACAGAATGGAGATTTTTCGAAAATCAAAGTCAAGGATCTTAAGCAACGGGAGAGGGAATCAATATGATGGAGTTAATGCACTATGGTATTTGTTGCGTTGTTACGAATTTGGATTGTTCAACCTGCTTCTGTGCTTCGGAACGTTACTAGATTTAGAATGATTGCTGTTGTAAATAGAATGGGTATGTGGCATATAAGCAGCGATCAATATATGATATTATATCTTGATCTGATTTTGGTATAGGTATGATGTAGAATCAGTCGGTAGTCCTATATCCCTCATCTAGCAGACCTTGCTTGCAACATCACTCATCGAAACCGAGCTACATGATGAGTTGAGCCCTACTCGTCGAAGGATTTGTTCATGATATTTTATAAGAATAATGAATAAAGTATTTCTAAAGTCATGAGTTCCGAATTCATTATATCAAACCAATATTTCTCTAACTCAAATACGAACATTTATCTCATCTAGCATCGACTCACTCAATCAATTCTCAAATGAGCTATCCCCTTCTTCACGATCTCTCAATCACCTCCCTCTCCCTCTCAATTTTACTATCCCCAAGACTTACTCCAATCTCTTTTACCACCAACCATCCCGGAATCAACGCTAAACCCCACAGACCAAAGTTGAGATATACACCTCCGATATCACCCATTACTGTGATACTATTTAATCCATACTACATATTTCGTTAGTTACAACAGTTCCAGATGGGAATTATGAAGGTGAAGAGGGGAAACTCACACTAACAGCCTGAACAGCCGATTCGGTTCCTCGAAGTAGTGCTGCAATTCTGATAACTTCTTCGGGGGTTTTGGCAAGGTTTCCTACGAGGAAGTATCTGGTCTTTTGTTAGTGTGCAATTAATCAAAGGGATTTGTGTAGGGATGGAGCATAAGGTTTAGTAGGTGGAAGAAACTCACAAGAATAGATAGTTAAGTTGAAACCCAGAAACCCATCCTAGAAATAATAAGAAGGTTCTAACAAATGCTCCGCCATCCTTCCAATCGTATACTGGTAGAGGATTTTGCCCCCAGTAGTTTGTAACAAGGACAGTTCCCCATATCCACCAAACCTAAAACCTAGGAGTCAGTAACTAGATATTGGAGAAATCAAAGTGCGGATAATACTTACACCCTGCAATCCCAAGATAACAATAAAAGCCCACCTCGCTCTCTTCTTCAAAGACCACTTCTCCCGATCCAAGAATGCACCCAACAAATTTCCCGAAATCATCGCCACAATACCCGAGAGAAAAGAACCCAATGCTCTTCCCCTAACACTAAGCCAAACAGATTCGTATGTAAACATTACCGCCTCACTATAAACACCTTGCGCAATAAGCGGCACCAATAACAAAAAATATTTACTTATGAACAATTTCGTCGTAAGTTTAATTTCTTTCCAGCTTGATTCGGAAATGCGAAGATTGGGTATCACTCCATCATTTCGTTGAAGTTTTTCGGGTGGTGTGAGGAAAAGTGCTGCGAAGGGCCCGAGAGCTTGTAATGCGATGAACACCAGATATACATTATAGGATACCTTTCCTTTGCCTGAATTATCTGCATTAAGAGCGAGATTAATCACACCTCCAAGTACCTGTCCCGCAACACGGAAACTCAACCACAAACCCAGGAATCTTCCCTGATTCTCGGGCTCCGGATAACTCAGCGCGATGGCTGCTTCAGCCATCCAAAACACACCTGCGGAAATACCGCAGAGAGCGGCACCGAGAAGAACAAGCCATTCGTTGCCATAGCGATTATTGCAGTAGAGTCCAGCGGCATAGGGGGCATATCCAATAGTGCCGAAAACGAGAGCAGCTTTAATGCCGATGTATTTAACAAGAACGGAAGAGAAGTAACAGGAGAGGACCATCAGACAGAAAGTGAGAGCATTGGCAGCATTGACTAGATGTGGACTTTCTTCACCACCGGCGCCAAGACTGTTCATGGCACCCCAAATACCTGGAGCGAGGAAATTACAAATTCCAAGAATGATGGAGTTGTAGAGGGTAGAACGGTACCATTTTACTTTTATTTTGTCAGATCTGAATGGCTAAACGATGAGATACAGGAAGAAGGAATAAGACTACCAGGATGCTTTTCCCTGAGCACAGGTAATGCTTCATTATCCGAAGACAACGAAGTATTGAGTACCTCCGATTTGTCTGACGCCATGATTCTCAATGAAGCGGAAAATGAGTCAAAATGCGCAACACAGAAGTAAACATTCGATACTGGGGTCCTCCACCATCTTATTTATCCAAAAAAAATTTAGGCAAATATGCATGCACGGTACTCAAGTTGAAGTCAAAAGTCGGAAAGCATGTATTTCCCGCCTGGGTAACATGGCGTGACGAGCACGAAATAGGAACCTTGTCATGACGAACATCACAATTGAAATAACATTGCACTAGAGGTGTTTGGCGAATGATAAGCAGATACGCTTTTCTGAATTGCCCTATCAGACCCTCTAGAAAAATATGTCAACTTTTTGAGGCGGCTGTTTAGGTTGAATTGATCTAGACTTCCCATTTGGAATGAAATTTCAGATCTGGAACTTCCTGGTACATCTGAACCAAATTGCTGGATTGTGTCAGGAAATGCGTGGCATTAGGAATTCAGGATTGGCAGTTTTAGAGTTCGAGAAAGTTACTTATCAGTTTTTCGTGCCCAACAAGCCCTTGCTATGTCGCAAATTTTGTGGTATAACTTTGTATGATATTTGAGGAACCGAGGTTATCTAACATGATCTACTCTATAAACCTTCAAACCATTCTTCATGATAACTTCTCAAATCAACTTGATCCGGACGTTTGAGATATGGAGTCAAGTCACTACCGGAAATCGTCTCCTTTACCGTCCAGCCATTTCCTAAATATGCAAATCTATTTCCAGTTTTGGATTTATAGGTATATTCCCAATCTTCCCACCTAGGATCTTTTCTTACGAAATTAACATGTGATGCACTTCCAGGCCAGTGACCATGTATTCGTCCTCCTGGTTTACCAGAGTTTCCCCAAGATTTGCAATTATCTGTCCATACTGTTCTGGGAAAGAAAGCATCACTATAAGCGATAAAATCATTTGTCGCCTCCTTTGATGGGACAAAGGTTTTGATACTTTGCTGGCTAACCTTTCGCAGTAACTTAGCCAAGTAGGTTATTTGAGTTTCGGTTTGGTTTGGAACTGTGCCACTTGTTCCATGAGAATTAGGTCCGGAGATAAAAAGGAGGTTAGGAAAGGAAGGCGACGCGAACCCGAGATATGTAAGAGGATCAGGATTCCATGCATCGCGTAGATCATGACCAAATGCAGTGATTGGAAATGGTGGCCGCATATCAATATTTGCTCCCGTGGAGCATATTACTGCGTCGACTTTTCTTTCAACACCATCAGTTGTAACAATACCTTCCTCGGTAAATCTTTCGATAGGAGTTTGAATAAAGGAAACGTTGTCCTCAGTCAAAGCCTCTAGATAACCAGGTCCAGGCGTCAATCGACGGCAATTTGGAGCGAAGTCTGGAACAATAGCATCCAACAACTCTGGCTTCTTTTTTAAACGTTCCGCCATCAATTTTCGGAAATCTTCCTCAAGCTTCTTGTTGTCCTCTGTTCCTTTGAATAGCGCGGCAAACCGACCATAGAACTTGCCCTCAAGCTCTTTACGAAATTTATGATAAGTGTCTGGATCCTCGAATGATTTTAGGAGATCTTGAGGGAAATAGTTTGGTTCCAATCTTCTACCTTCACCTTCACCACCAAAAGATCCCGCAATCCAAGTTTTGCTGCGTGCATAATGATCTAAATGCTTCACAACTCTTTGAAGATTTGGAACCACTTGCAATCCGCTAGCACCATTTCCAAGGACTGCAACAGTTTTGCCCGTAGGATCAAAATTCGGGTCCCAATTCGAAGAATGACGAAGGTGCCCCTTATAATCGCTAATACCAGGGTAATCTGGAAGTTTCCAAGCATTGAATCTACCGATTGCCGTAATAACGACATCGAATTGTTCTACCGATCTCTCTTCATTCTCAACATTCTCGATACTCAATATCCATTGTGCATTCTCCTCATTCCAGACTGCCCCAGCAATCTTGCGATTGAACTTGAGGTAATTGTACACATTATGCTTTCGTGCAACTTTCTGCCAGTATTCTCTGATTTCTTTTCCTTGCGCATATTCTTCGGACCATTGCGTATTAGGCTCAAACGTTGATTGATATACATTTGCAGGTATGTCGCAACGAACTCCTGGATAGATATTTTCAAACCAAGTCCCACCAACGTCGGCATTCTTCTCGAAAATTGCAAGTTGAATCCCAGGCACCTTAGCAGGCAAAAGTATACCTGCGTTTATTCCAGCAAGACCCGCGCCAATAACTGCAACCTGTTAAATTATTGATTAGTGTACCGAAAAGAAACCAGGATTAAGATAGTCACAAACCTTTAGGGGTTTAATAATATCAACCGGGTGATCTTCGAGTTCGAAGGAGGGCTGAGGAGTAGATCTGAAGGGTAAAGAAGATATATTTTGAGCTAATCCATCACCATTGGCTTTAACATCGATGGTCACTGAAGCTGGCGCCTCCGCAGACGATGAAGATGTAGAGACAAGTTTTGGGCTTGAAGCAACATCATTCCCTTGTATCTCCAAAGTAACCGCAGAAGGTGACATGATTTAGTAATGGTTGACCTGCGATTAATGTTTAGATAGATGAAGTAAAGCCTCTAGGTTTCTGTCTAAAACTTTTGAACAGCTAAAATGACAATTGGAAAGTATCACAACAAGGCTGAGAAGAAAAGGAATGATAACAGTAAAACAAATTACAAAAGTAGCTCCACCAATATGATTGATACTATCAATCACGATATTGTGGTATCTCATTGCAGCATCCACAGAAAGTATCAGCAAGGACTTTCGGACTCATATGTTTGCCCAATTTTGGGACCGAGGGAACTAAACCCAAGATCCTTATCATTGGAACGAATTCTAATTTCTCGTTCTTCACAAATAGAGATGCGACCCCGGGTATGGAGGGGTAAACTGGGGTCATCATTGTAAAAACTATGGTTATCTGATATCTGCGGTAGAGCTTGGAAGGAATAGATTAAGCATCGGAAAGGAGTATCATAGGGTCGATAGGATTGGGACGGTCCGTAATATTATGTGATTACATGGGGGACTGTCGACTTTATCCTATGGTACTGGTACATGCGTCTGTAGTTTCCAGTGGATTGATACGGAGGAGAGAATCACCAAAATTGGTATGTATTGGCTTGATTAAGTCGATGTCGAACTTCATGTGGATGTGGGTCCATTGGCGGAGCACGTGCGGGGTTAGCGCATTTGTACTTTGACAAGGAATAAGACGCCATCAACACTCAATCAAACAAGAGTTCTTCTTTATCATGTTGCATTTTAACCTTTAACGAATGATGGCGCGATGGCATGATGGCACGATGGAACTTATATTCTCGTCATTTCATGCGCATGGTACCGGCACTGGCAACTATCTGCAATTGATCGAGCTAATGGCATTACCTAAGGTTTAGAGTATAGATTGTAGGTCTGGGTTTCCTTTACTGCTCGCGCGTGTCCCCCTCGTCACATTTAGAAGATAAACTTTAAGGTTGGGAGTATTCATTGTCTCTATTCAAATCAACTTTTCCGTCAACATCAAGTTGTATCTGCAATATGTCGTCGACCAAGAAACAGCTCATCCTCAATGCATTTGCTATGCAAGCACCTGGCCATCTCAACCCAGGTCTCTTCAAATATCCTGGTGATCAAGGTTCTGAATATAAGAACATCAAATCATGGATTGCACTCGCTGAGAAACTCGAAAAAGCCAAATTTCACGCCATATTCTTTGCAGATGTTCTAGGAGGTTATGATGTTTACAAAGGACCTGCCAATCTTGAACCAACAATACCTGCTGCATCTCAATTTCCGATAAATGATCCATTATATAGCATTCCTGCCATGGTAAGTCTTTCCTATGATAATTTACATTCGCCAATATCTGACATGAAAAAAGGCTGCAGCTACAAAAAGTATTGGATTTGGTGTGACTGCTTCAACAACCTACGAACAACCTTATCTACTTGCTCGCAGATTCTCGACAGTGGATCATCTTAGTGATGGGCGAATTGCATGGAATATAGTTACATCATATCTCGACTCTGCAGCTCGAAATCTTGGCCTCGATACCCAAATCGAACACGATGAACGATATAAGATTGCTCATGAATACCTTGACGTTGCATATAAGCTTTGGGAGGCATCTTGGAGAGATGATGCTGTGCAACCTCCAGGGTCGAGTTCATACGCAGATCCAAAGGGAGTAAGGCAAATTAACCATAAGGGGAAATATTTTAATGTCCCAGGCCCACATTTGTGTGAACCTTCTCCCCAAAGGACTCCATTTCTATTCCAAGCTGGAACATCTTCCGCAGGAAAGAAATTCGCTGCTACCCATGCTGAAGCCATTTTCTTGAATGCACACACTCCAGAGCTTATTCGTCCGTCGGTAGACTCAATTCGTTCGCAAGCTAAGGAGTTGGGAAGAGATCCGGCTAGTATCAAGATTGTTGCTGGACTTTTGGTTATTGTTGCTGAAACCGATGAAAAGGCCCAGGAGAAATTCGAGGAACTTGCAAGTTATGGCGATCGAGAAGGAGCTCTATCATTATTTGGAGGTTGGTCTGGATATGATCTAAGCTCATATGGTGATGATGAAGATTTTCGGTTTATTGAAAGCGCTCCTCCTGCAGTAAGGAGTATGGTAAATCACTGGGCATCAGTCTCTCCACAAGGTTTAACCTGGAACAAAAAGACCATAGCCGAACATCTCATTCTAGGAGGAAATGGTGCTAAGCTTATCGGAAATGCAAAGACAGTTGCAGATGAATTAGAAAGATGGGTTGAGGTCTCTGATGTTGATGGGTTCAATTTCAGTTACGCTAGTATCCCAGAGACATTTGACGACATGATAGAGTATTTACTTCCTGAATTACGGAAGAGGGGATTATTTTGGGATGACTATGCTGTCCCTGGCGGTACGTTGAGAGAAAATTATTTGGGTGTCAAAGGTCAAAACAGACTTCCAGAGTCACATCCTGGAGCAAAATACTTTTGGAAAGCTGGAGAAGATGTTCCAACATACTCAAAGCAGGAAACTAAAAGTGATTGAGGAAAAGGAGACAATATTATGTCAACCTCCAAGTTCAGATGAGAATGAAATACTTTTCATATCTTTTGAATATGTTTTCTGTCTTCACAACTTATCGCTCGCGTATATTGCTTTGCACATGTTCACACTCATGTAATATGTATCTCTTTTCGTCGTTCCCTTTTTTGCCATGATCTACCCCATTCAAGGCATGAATGAGTTTTGAAGTGTAAAAATAGCCCTCTCGGCCCTGTCAACCATCCATTCATTCAGTAATTCATCATCCATACATTTCTGCTTCGTCTCATGTCATTGATCTTGCGAAAGTCTTCTCCACTTATCGCACCACGCGACACGCCAAGCGGCCCAAATTACCCCTGGCACGGCCCCACTTTCACTCAGCTCAGTCATGAGAGGTCACTTTCGGCTATTTTGCTAATTCTTCCCCACCCCCTCGCGACGGGATTTGTTCCAAGTGGTATTTTTGATGTATGGTCGTCGCATCTGATATTTGACTCCTGCTTTTGAGATGTTGAGAAAGTGTCGTAATGCTACTTAGGTACAAATGTATGTTGAGTTTTACATCTTTATAAGATGAAAATGATCCTCATGCCGTGAGCTTGTAGAAATGCTGTTTCTCACTGCTGTTGATAACATTTATTTTTTATTCTGTCTTCTTTTTTCGATTTCTATATTTCATCCTCAGCAGGTCTGATTTTTTCCTGATTTATCTATCCTATTTCATTTTTTACATCTTAACACCGTGCTGTGTATTATTATATCCATCTTATTTTCTACTATCAAACAAAACAAAATGCCTTCGCTCAAACATTTCCTCCTCTTAACCCCCACCCTCCTCGCCTCAGTCCACGCTCAAGGTGTTATCCTTTCAGCCCAAGGAACCAAAGGCTCTCCTGCCTCTCTCCCTCTTCAAGTTTTACGCAACTCCAACGATGCCAATATAATCAATCCCACCGAAATTAACACCAACGTCGTCAACGAATGCGGACGTACTCTCCTCAACGGCAACATCGATATTGGTGAAAACACCGAAATCCAATTAGCCAACAAGACCGTAACATCGGTTACGAAAGGAAGTACGGTCAACGTGGTGATGCGGCAAGGAGGCGCGAATGGAGCAGGTCCATATACGTGTGATATGGATGAGACAGGTAATGCATTGGCCTCTGGTCAGACGAAATTGGCCGTTAAGGAGACGGATGGAAAAAATGGAAATATTAAGTTGGCAGTTACTATGCCGAGTAATATGACTTGTATTGGTGGTATGTATTCATCCCCTTTTGCTTAACAAAGCAATAGCCCAAGACCTTCAAACTTTAAATAAAACTAACACGAAACTAGCCTCAACGGGAAATGTTTGCACAATCCGCTGTTTCAACGCAGCAAAAGCTGGTCCATTCGGTAGTTGCTTTGCAGTCATGCAAACGGATGAGACAGCTAGTAAGAATACACCTGGTACTATCGCCACAGCGCAAACATTGGAAAATGTTGAAGCTCAGGTCTTACAGTAAGTTCCATAATGTTGATATTTATACCTCTCTTTGGTCAATCTACTAACCACCACCATCAGAAACAACAAAGATCTTCCCGCCGCCGTAAAAGCAAATTCCGAAGCCACACTCAACGAACAAGGAATCTTCGCCGTCGAAGCACTTCTCAGCTCTTCTTTGAGCGCAGTACCTACGAGTACTACTGCGTCGTCATCGTCCAAGGCTACTACTACTGCTGGTAAGAAGAATGGGGGAAATGGGAATAAGAAGAATGGAGGGGGAAATAGGAATTATGGGAAGAATGCAAAGAATGCTCGGTATGAGAGGGTTTTCCTTGTATGATTGATGATGAATGATGGATGATGGACGAGGAGGTTTATGGTATGTGGTGGTGTGGTGGTATGGTGAATGAGTTGTAGATGGAGATGGAGATGTGGATTATGTTATATCCGCTTGTATCTATCGGTAGTTGTTTGAACAATAACATATTTTTAGATCTGAATTGAGAATGCTGTATGGATATCTATATGTGATGTATATAACGAAATGTTTCGATCTAATAAGTATACTAGTTAATACTCCAGGAAGATAATTTCGATATTGTTCGGATGAAAGCTTGGGATGAGCGTATAAGACATAGTTGGCTGATCAGACTCAAATACGGAAATTCCCCATCCACCTGTTTGCATAATAAAATGGCCAAATTGTATTATACATCTTATACGCATATCTACACTCGCAGAAAACACGTACGACCAACCCGCCAATATGCAATCCAATGACGAGAGAAGAGCTTGTTCTCTAATGTCTGGATAAAACTGCAGGCAAAACCCAGATAATCATGGAGTACGAACGCTCGCTCGCTCAATGTCTCGGGTAACTCGGTTTCTAGTCTTTGATTATCAGAAATTAATGGTAGACGTATCTCTCTTCACTCCGGAGAACTTTGACGTTTTTTTTGTTGTGATGTGCAGATCTCAATTTGTCTTTTGAGGCTGTGAAGTTGTGAATGCTACTTAGTTGCAAGAGGCATGGAAATCCGCTTCCAACTAGGAAGTTTAAGGTTCCTGTAATGGGGTAAAAATGGTACAAATCAATCAAGATCACCAATACATTTGCAGATCGATATGTAGATAAAGCTATGAAGTTTCGAAGGAGCTATGTAGCTACTGGGCCAGGAAAAGAAAAAGAGAAAGTGGAAGAAACTTCGATCCGAAATTATTTCGGGGGGTGGTAAGTCATTCAAATTCGAGTCGTTGTAGAATATTCACTATTTGCAGTTCGTGATTAAGGAGAGTAAGATCATAACCACTTGCTATTAGCATTAGCCTATATCCCGTAGCTCCCACAGACACAAGAATTGCCTTGCAAGACACCATACTGCCTACAAGAAGCGGTCCGCAAGGCTCCTCACCTATCTTCATAAAAATGGTCACATAGTTTTTGCCTCTTCTCACGCTTTCACATGCTGGCCCTTGCTTCCAACCTGACACGGATAACTTTGACTGGAAAGATGGGAGACGGTGCGACTGGGATGGAACTATCTTCCCTTTATGGGAGGACAGAGAATGTGCTCCAGTCAGAACTTGGCTTTGACGGAAATAGAGTATGCATTAGCAAGGATTGTACAAGAACGGAGGAAAATAAAGTGTAAGGATGGAGAGATGGAATGGGTGGAATTAATGACCGGAGCCGCAAGTATAAGGATGAAATCAAGGTAAGCGTCGTTGTGTAATAGCGGGTGCCGGTATTAGACAAACGATTCCATCATCAGATTGATATATCTAGACCAGTTTTAGTTTTAGTTTCATATCTGAAGTAAGATAGTCGGAGTTGGGGTTGGGATTCTAGACCATAATTACTCTGATTTCAAATGCCCCAAACTCTGCAACCTCTCATGTAGGTTTTATGAGATAAATAAAGGCCATGACTTCATATTATTCAGTCAACAGACAGGATTAAGTCTTTCAATTTTGTTGACATAGGTGTTCGACATCCGAACTGCCTTTGAAGTGTCATCCATCGTGCCACTCGGCTTCCACGTTCAGAAACTCAATTTGACAAACAATTCAAACAACAAACAACCTTACTTGTCTCATACCTCCGTCGACGACCAATATCGGACCTGATGTATGATTTCGCTGGTTGAGTATGCTCTTATCCGTGCTATCTTAGTCAGATGGGCACAACGAAGCTAGAATCAGGGTTCTGAAGATTGCTGACGATGTTTTCATGTTGATCTTATACCATCCGTGAATCTTATCGTTACTGTCACCGTTACCGTTGCCCAAAGATATTCTGGTTGAGGGATACGAACAACCAACAATGTCATCATTTGATCTTCAAGAAAGAAAATTAAACATGAAGATCTAATGAATCTATTTATGGTTGATCCAAACTTTCTGGTAGATGGTCAATTTGTGGGTTAGTAGGATTGAAAATGGGCCCAAGGAATAGGTACACCCGCAGATCTACAGATCGCTCTAACCCAGTTAAGGTTAACCTTCGATTTTGAGGTCCCGGCCCAAGTTTTGTGTTCGAAACATTCATGAATCGAGAATTGAGTGAGTTTTCATATATATTATGGGAATCTACGACTTATCACCCAATGATATGTCATTCTATATGATGATAGTCATGAGGAGAGATGAAAAGATTAACTATTAGCCATGACTCTCTCCTCTCAAGAGTTTCGAAAAGATGAACAATCATCCCCGATCATGTCAAACTTTGACAGCTGGAGGAGAGTGTTTGTAGGTATATCTTTCAAACAATCATAAGTATTATCCATTCACTTCAACTGATTTAGATATTCATTGATTCACTCATTTCACTTCGCTCTTAATACCATTTGCCTATTTTGTTCCTTCCTTTTCCTTTTCTATCTTATCCACGATCTTGAGGTATCCATCTCAATTGATGAAGTCTAGAGGATCAACATTGGTCTAAATAGACAAGAGAAAATTTACAAGCAATTTACAGAATGGTTCTCGAATATAAGGAGAAAACTCTCCATTCCCCACGATTATATACAGGATCACAACGAACCAGATTTCAAAAACGATTCATACCCATTACAATTGTACTTTTAACTTGCGCCTACTTCTTCTACACAACCACCCGCTTCCCTTTAAACAGTCGATATGGATTTCTCTCTTCCCATCTCTCAACGGATCTACCACTACATCCTACTGGTCGATATAGCATACAAGCAACTACGTTTCCAAGAGAATCCAGACCTGCCAAAGCAGTACGATTAAGAAGGCAAAGGAAAGTGAGAGAGGAATCCCTCCATGTATGGAATGGATATAAAAAGAATGCATGGATGCATGATGAAGTGATGCCACTTTCAGGTGGTCAAAAAGATACATTTGTGGGTTGGGCTGCGACATTGGTGGATTCCCTGGATACACTTTATATAATGGGATTAAAGGAGGAATTTGAGGAAGCTTTAGAATCTCTTAAGAACATCGACTTTTCGAAACCTAATGCTGAACGTGTACCTGTTTTCGAAACTACTATTCGGTATCTCGGTGGGTTGTTGGGGGCTTGGGATATTAGTGGTCATCAATATCCTATTTTGCTTGAGAAAGCGAAACAGCTTGGGGATTTATTATTCAGGGCATTCAACACTGAGAATGGCATCCCTACTCCTTATTATTGGTGGGAAAAAGAACTTTCCAAGGGAGAAAAGATAGCGGGCGAGAATGGTGTTCTAGTCGCTCAAATCGCAAGTCTGTCACTTGAATTCATTCGTTTGAGTCAAGTTACTGGCGATCAAAAATACGAAAATGCAATACAGAAAATTACAGATCAACTAGAAACTACTCAGAATGATACGGCATTACCAGGAATGTGGCCATCTCAAGCAAACTGCATGGGAGCTGAGTTGGCATTTGGAAGTCGTTCTTTTACTTTGGGAGCTTTTGCCGGTAGGTTATTCTATACTTCTCAAATTCCATCTCTTCCCTAACGTATACAATTAAGATTCTGCCTTCGAATATCTTCCAAAGACACATCTAATTCTCCCGAAATCCTCCTCTGCCGATCAATACCTAAGAATGTATCGCAACGCATTATCAACCATAAACAAGCACCTAGTCTTCCGTCCCAATCTTCCAGGTGATCCCGATATTCTCTTTACAGGCACAGTGAATGTCAATTCCGGCCAACCACTTTTAGACGCTCAGATCCAACATCTTGGTTGTTTCACAGGAGGTATGATAGGTCTCGGCTCCCGGATATCTCAATCCCCATCAGAAATGGAAACCGCCATAAAACTCACCAAAGGTTGCGTTTGGGCATATGAAAACACACCCTCGGGAATCATGCCCGAAATATTCCACGTCAATCCTTGCACCAATACATCTTCCTGTACTTTCTCCGGCTCCAGTTCAGATACCGGATATACCCGCATCGTCGATGCATCCTACCAACTCCGACCCGAAGCCATCGAATCTGTTTTCATCATGTATCGACTAACCGGTGATCGCGCCTGGCAAGAAACGGGTTGGAAAATGTTCAGAGCGATTGTTAAACATACACATACATCTTTCGCAAATGCGAGGATCAAAAATGTCATGGACCAAAAGCCAGAGAAGGAAGATTCAATGGAAAGCTTCTGGCTGGCGGAGACGTTGAAGTATTTCTATTTGCTGCTTAGCGAACCAGGGGTTGTGAGTCTGGATGAGTGGGTGTTGAATACCGAGGCGCATCCGTTGAGACAGGCGGGTGGGAATACATAGTATTAGATAGATGGAAAGGTTGGAGGATGGAGGATGAAGGACTGGAAGAGTGTGATGGATTTATTTAGCGATACGTATGATGAAATAATATGAAGTTTTAATAAATATCTATTTGGTATCTGATTTCATATGCGTGAAGTTGAAACCTGACCATGCTATTATTACACTTACTCCTTTCACTTACGGTTTCTACTAATCTATCGCTGACAGCCACCAGTGAGCTTATAAACAAAATGCGTAGTAATGACATACAGTAAACCATAATAACTCAAAAGCTTCGATATAATCCACACTTCTTAATCTCCCAGCCCCCTTTGTATATAAAGAATTAGCGGAGGGAGGGGATTGAGAAAAGTCTAATACAAATAAATAGATATCAAAGCAAGATGTATAAATAGAAATGAATATCAATTGTAGAACGAGGTTCATATCACACACAATCACATAATCAAACAAACAACCAAAAAAAAAACATTCATTCAAAAAGCAAAAAGCAAAAAGCAAAACCCGTATAATCCGCTGCATGTATTATAACAATTATCGTTCCAGTAATCTGAATACGTCCATCCATTCTAACTACAAATCTCTCAAGTCCTTCCCGAATTCGCTAAGCACACAGAGCACACAGTCCAAAAATTTCATGTGCATCCTCCCTTTAATCTCGCTAAACATACGTTTTTACAACTGTATGTATGTATGTATTCCCAAAACTCCATTGCGCTAAGAATTGCTTGGTGCAATTCTAATGAGACCCAAAGAAAAAAAAGAAAAACTCCATATGATGCTGCCATAACCTCCATTTCATGCAAAATGCTTGCAATCCATTTCTCTCTTATTATTTTAAACCACAAACATTACGCCGGTGCTGATGACTTCCTTCCTCTTTTCATTCCTTCCTTCCTTCCTCCCTCCCTCCACCCTCCTTTAATCTATGGCTTTTGATAAGCCTCCGCTGGTAAATTTGCCTTGTTGGCTTGGAAAGCAATATATGCCTGGTCTAAATTCCATCCCGTCTCTGCCAAGCACATAGCCGAATATTGTAGATTCATGCCCGTCTCAGCCGAAAGCTTTTCAGCGCATATCTTTTGCTGTTGCTCAGGTGTGAGTGAAGTATCGGCATTAGGAACCTGTGAAACAATTGGAAGTACTGGAACTGGTTGAGGTCCCTGAACTGCAGTTGTTTGAGCCAAAGGACTCCAAGCCCTAAGCGCAAGCATATCGCTAAGAACCCTGATAGGGGGTCCATTGGGTCCTCCAGGTCCGAGAATGAAGTATCGTGAAAAGCTACGAAGAGCTTTTCCTTCAAAATTGGCAATTTCCTCCTCGAATTCACCGTGTACGTTGATGAGAAGACCGTCAACCCCAGCAGCACTCTGACCAGTAGGATCTGGAAGACCTGGAAGAGGTTGACATTCGACAAGGTATAGTTCGGGTCGTGTAGCGATATCGGGGTGAATTGTTTTAGGTAAATCGTTCCAGATGGCTTGAATTTCTTGGGATCCAGTAGACTTTCGTGATATTCTAGTAGATAAATGTGTATGTTTCACAAGATTTCGATTGAATTTGTTGTATGCTGCCCATGGAGGGACAGGTAATGAATGATCACGATCTCTGACTGCTGACATATTGACAGCTATTGAGAAAGAAGATTCGGCATCGTAAAAGTTGGTAAGTAAAGCATTGCGATCATTATCGTAAGCCCCGAAAAATTGTCTGACAAAGTTTTCCCCGACTTGTGCGACATCTCGGAAAGATGGGCTAGCTATTGGAAATGGTGATTTAATAGCCTCGAGATCTGCATGAACTTGAGCGACACTTCTAACCTGAACACCACTCAACTGTTGAAGTTCCGGAAACCAGCGTACAATATCGGTCGCGTAATCTGGAACGAGCGTCTCTATGGGGTTACCTGATAAAACGAGGTTTTCAAGGTGACGAAATTTCCAGCGCCATAATTTCAAAGATTCTAAATCGGCAAATTGATTTCGGGAAAGATCCAGGTTCTTTAAATCGGGAAACGTTGAAGCCAAGGAGGTGACGTTGGAAAGATCGGCTAATGAGTTGTCGGTCAAAGTGACACTGACTATGGCATCCTTCTTAGCTTGTGCGGTGGTGAATAATTTATCGCAGATGACCATCAAAACTGGGAAAAGTTTCGACACAAGAGTGTTATCTTCAAACATTCCCATCTGCTTCAGCTGCTCGTCTTGTCCCAGAGCCGAGAGATTTAAAAGCTTAAGGTTGGGATCGTATCGAGCGGCCAAAACTCCCTGTATCTTCTCTCGAGTTAACCGAGCCTCCTCAGACTCTACTTTCTCCGACGTCTTCGATGGCTCGCTATCTTGAACGCCAATGGTCGACCCAGCAAATGCGAAACCATCCAACTTCATAATAGAGGCTGCGTCTTCCGGGGTAACGGAGATAACAACGATGTCACCTTTCTTATGTGACTATTCGAGGGTTAGCAAGGTATAGATGACCTTGAAATCGACCGGGATCATGAGGTGGTAAAGCGAAAGTGACAATCCTCGACTCGTTGTAGTGAACTTGACATGACAAGAGCGAAAAATTATGGCGACAGCGCAGTGGAACTCGTGATCCCGAAATCATGGCGATTAAAACGTACCTTTTTAACTCTTATACTTCTCTTCGATTTGGAGTCCAATGCCGTAGCCTTGCGTTCGAGGAATGATACTAGGGACGAGAGGCCTTGATCACTATTTGAAGCAGCTTTGCTCCCCTTTAATCCTTTGATCCAGAGAGTAACCAATACGTTGGCTTGTTGCGATTGCGATCCCATTCCCCGAAGGATGGCCTGCGGGTTTCGTGTGACGTCGAGTCTTCCTCCACCACGGCCAGTATTTCTTGCACCTCCCCGTCCATGTCCGCGTGGTCCAGTCGGAACAGAGCCTCCGATCGCACCCTTTCCACTTTTACGACCATTTGCGCCTGTCGTAGTATCCATATCTAAGTCTCCATCTTTATCAACTCGAATAGGACCCGCTCGTCGTTTTGTGATCCCACCACCACCCACGCGACCACCACCTCTTGCACTTGAAGACGAATTTCGCGGACCTCTTGGAGGCGCAGAGGTTCGGTTCATCATCTTGGCGTCGTGTTGATTAGAAGATTTGTAACTGGTTTTGTAAAGTTTGTTAAATATCGCAAGTCGCAAAGTGTGCAAGAAGATTGTTGTTGATTGTTATGACGTATCTTGAAGATGCGATTTTTTTCGGAAGAGTGGTAGATGTTTCGTAGAAGAGATGAAGGTATAACGAAATTAGTTTGATTCAGAAGAAACGATTGTGTAAGTAAAGTTCAGTTCTATTGTTTGGAATGATTTTGGGTTGATCTGATGGTGAAAGTGAAAGAAAGAATGATTGTTGTGATAAAGAGAAGTCAATGATTAGGAAGAAGAAGGAGAAGAAGAAGAAGAAGAAGAAGAAGTTCTTTAATACTGACGTAAGCAAGGCTGAAACTACAAGTGAATGATCAGGAACCTGCTGCCCAGCCTTGATTTAAGGTTCTGCCTACTAGGCAATACTACATGTGTACGGATGATTCATGAATGATTCAATATTATTAATATCAACCGTATTCATCTATTCATGAACTAGGTAGTTTAAGCTTGTAAACTGTATTGAAAGATATCCTTCCCAGGTGGGGTGGTTCAATATCCATTTTACTTCAAGTGCCATATTTTCATCATTTGACCCCTCTGTTAATATTTCAGCCTCACCAAAGATCTTACAAGGCTATGATACCGAGGCTGAATCTATTTATCCATTTACCAACTTCAGCCAGATACAATTTATGCCTCAGGCAACAACTATCATCATAATCAACAGGTGTCCGTCGAAAATGTACTCTTAAATTCATTGCTTGAGAAGAGAAAAGGATTGTATGTAGTAGCCTTACAAATTTCCTGTCAATGGCACTCAGAATAGTCCTGTATTAATCACCATATCCTCTACCTTTATACCAAGTATATCTGAGCATTTCACTCAGACAATTCTCGAATCGACCTTCCAAAGCTTTGAACCATAATTGTGTCTGTGTTACGCGTAGTTTTCCCTGCATGAACATGGGTTGGGTTTGAAAGTGCACACAAGAAGGGCGGCACTAAAACACCGAGCGAGAGCAATCTATTCTATGGAAAGCTGTCCTCAATTGAAAATGCGACTGAAACTTAAGGACTGAGAGTTTTACAAAATTAAAATTAACTTCTTTTTATTACATATATTCTCGGAAATCAAATTGGATGCTTTTGCCGCAAGGCCTTTCTTAATAATAAAAAGAAGCTCTTATATGATCGATCCTTCATTCATTTCAACATTCCTACATTCCATTGAAAGTTATTAGAATCATCTACTTGATTTATGTATCTCTGAAAGGCGGTCCTCCATATTCGATATTGTACGCCGCAGGGCTACTCCACCTAACACAATAATACAATTTCTACAAACATCCTGCAAAAATGCCTGCAAAATCTAGATTCACACGGCTAGATGCCTTTACTAAAACTGTCGATGAAGCAAGAGTGCGCACAACCTCGGGAGGAATTGTTACGATAGCTTCATTGCTGATCGTCTTATATTTGGCATTTGGAGAATGGGCGGATTACAGGAGGATAACAGTACATCCTGAGCTTGTAGTTGACAAGGGAAGAGGTGCGTTATACTCAATATTCATGAGATATTCTATAGATACTAATTATCATTTTAACCGTGCAGGAGAAAAGATGGAAATTCATTTAAACATTACTTTTCCAAAAATTCCTTGCGAACTTCTCACGCTAGACGTAATGGATGTTTCCGGAGAACAGCAAGTTGGTGTTATGCATGGAGTTAAGAAGGTTCGACTGAGTCCTCAAGAAGAAGGTGGTAAAATTATTGATGTCAAGGCCTTGGATCTGTATGTATCCTACCCTCGTAATCCCCGAATGGTGACTGATATCATGTAGTCATAATGCCGAAGACGCAGCAACTCATCTTGCTCCAGATTACTGCGGTACATGTTACGGTGCTACCCCTCCTCAAAATGCGCAAAAGCCAGGCTGTTGTAATACCTGTGACGAAGTACGAGAAGCATATGCGTCAGTTTCGTGGGCTTTCGGCCGAGGAGAAAATGTAGAACAATGCGAGCGTGAACATTATGGCGAACGTTTGGATTCACAACGCAAAGAAGGATGTCGCATTGAAGGTGGCCTTCGAGTAAACAAGGTTATTGGAAACTTCCATATCGCTCCTGGTCGCAGTTTTACCAATGGAAATATGCATGTTCATGACCTTAACAATTTCTTCGATACACCAGTTCCTGGCGGCCACGTATTTTCTCATCAGATTCATTCTCTCAGATTTGGACCAGAGCTTCCAGAAGAAGTTACCAAGAAGTTGGGCTCAGATTCGATTATTCCATGGACCAATCATCACTTGAACCCTCTCGATAACACGGAACAAATTACCCATGAGGCTGCTTACAACTTCATGTATTTTGTAAAGGTTGTTTCAACTTCATACCTCCCCCTTGGCTGGGAAACCACCCACACTAGCGCGCCACACGATTCTAGCGTGGATATCGGAACTTATGGCCACTCTGAAGACGGAAGTATCGAAACTCATCAGTATTCTGTTACTAGCCATCGCCGAAGTCTCAATGGTGGTGATGATTCCGCTGAAGGCCACAAGGAAAAGTTACATGCACATGGTGGAATCCCAGGTGTTTTCTTCTCTTATGTAAGTTTCCCATAACATGTTAGTCCATCAGCTACTAATTGTGCCCAGGATATTTCACCAATGAAAGTCATCAATAGGGAAGAACGAGCAAAGACATTGGCAGGCTTCTTCACAGGTCTCTGTGCAATTGTAGGAGGTACATTAACTGTCGCGGCAGCAGTAGACCGCGGTGTATACGAAGGCGCAAGTAGATTGAGAAAAATGCAATCAAAGAATCTCTAGTCTAGGTGTCGACTGTTTTTGCGTTCTTGGGAGCTTGGCACCGGGTTTTAGAGTTTAGAGGGATGGGAGAGGGGATTTGTACATTGAATATAGGAATTTACTAATTACTTTTGAGGTAGCGAGTATAAAAATTCTTGCATCGATGTGTGTGAGATTTTGAGGGGATATTGTATATATGAAGTTCGTGGCTTGAATTTCCAAACATACGGGAGGCACGGGGAAGAAACCCGAATACTGGGGAGATATTTGTGGGGTTGTGTAAGATTATGTATTAGAAATCAGGAATATAGGATTTGTTGTGTAACAATGCCGAAGGGGTTTCAGGATGTGATGGATGGATGGGATGGCCCCTGATAGGTGCGTGGTTCACTGTTTATGTGTGAAGGAAGTTGACTGTAGACTGTAGACTGTAGATTCGAAAGATAAGGGAGAATAGAGAGAGAAGGGAGGAGAGAGGAGAGACGGCATGATTTATCTGATTAATGGGATTGCAGTTGGAGTTGGAATTGGAATATGTATTGAGAAGGCATATGAAATGTATAATTTTTGAGGTTCGAACTACATATTATGTTGTATTGTATTGAGATACTCGGTATGTACGAAGTAACTGAGGTTTATAACATAAGGCTTGGTTAGAGATCGATCATATTCTGTTGCGTGCATTATGCACAAAATATATATGAAGTGATGGGATGGGATGGGATCAGATCGTTCGAATATCTACATATATAGTTATTCATTCCCATTTTACTTCATACAAGAGTCTCGATCGAATTGGTTAGTCGGGATGAGATACATATAGGAAGAGTATAATAAGTTAATGGATCAATATTACAATTCGAGATTTCCTAATAATTGAAAAATCTATAAGTTAACTATTCTTAAAATGTATTTCTATTACAGCTTCAAACGTCAATATATGATAAACTATTGGTTATAATTTAGCCGTCAGCCAATTTTTTTTTTCTTTTTTCTTTTTTCTTTTTTTCTTTCTGTCAATGCGATTTTGGTCACTGGTTGGTGTCCATCCGGCATTTTCCCCAGGGTCGCCCGCGAGATTAGCTCGTGGTTTGGTTTAGATCGGGCATTTCCAAGCTGTCAGTCAGATTTGTTTCGGTAGGGATGGCGTGACGGGAGACTATAGGAGGTATGCTAATGGATTGGGGAGGTGTGTATGTATGTCATGTCATGTTGTGTTAATATGTTGTGTTTGTTATGTTTGGGCAAGGATCGTCTACTTGCCGTGAGTCAATCGCCATTGGGCGGCTGGATGGCTGGCGGGCTGGCTGACGGGCGTGACCTGGCCTGGATTGGCCCCTGAATCTGGGGAAATAGAATGGATGGATGGATGGGATGGGATGGGATGGGATGATGGGTTATGGGTTATGGTGTAGGTTTTTGTAGAGGGAGGAGGGAGTAGGGCAGTGTGTATATATATCTCAAAGATTTAGATAGATAGAAATGGATGGGGAAGGCTGATAAGTATTAATGCATGTTGATGCTTATATACATATACATATATATATACATAGAAGTTTGGGGAAGTGCGAGAAGGGGGATTGGATGGCGCAAGATTTGGAGTGAGATGAGATGAGATTGTTGGAGTTGGATTGATGTTGATGGGAATGGGAGTGGGAGTGGGATTGTAGGAAGTTTTATAAGATTGCTTTGGTGTCTATCTATTGTAACTGTATCGTATTCAAGGTTCTAGTATGGAATTATATGAGTGTCTAATGGACGCTATAGCTATACCTAGATAATGAATACGAGATATGTATTGTGGTCAAGAACAAAAAGCCCCTCGCTAGATAAATACACGATATACAGTATGCATATGCTCCGTATTCAAACTCCACATCAAATCGGTTTAACCCCTATGGCGTTTTTTTCTAAAATTGTTAACCCATGAGAATTGTTCAGGAACTTTATGGAATCTCTCCCTCTTGAACCCCTTGAAAAGTTCTTGGGATATTTCATGTGGTAGCGGAGATAATACTTTGTAGAAACTAGATGCTAGATGCTAGATATTAGATATTAGATATTAGATATTAGATATTAGATATTAGATATTAGATAGCCATAGTTTCCAACTCTCCACTCCACCTGTTAGAATTTTCAGGTGCTTCGATATTGGATGGAGTGGATGGACTGCCCATATTGAATTGACGAATCAGAAACATGGAATAGGATGTCTAATGGAAGAGAGAGTAATGATTTATTTATTATTAGCATCATTTCCTTCTAGTCCAATGTTCACTAGGTTTTAAAGTAGTAGCGGGTAGAGGAAGTGGATCTATTTAATACAAAGACCTAGATGGTACGCAGTAGTCATTAGGGTTATATGTATAGCGGAAACTTTCCTGGCTTCTATTTTCTTTTTTCTTTTTCCCTCCTTCTCGTGATATCCTCTCTTTGTCACCGTGACTGTGATTATTATTTATGACCATGCATCAACGCCAGTGAAACTATAGGAGAGAAAGGATACCCGTTTGTCGCCATTTGAAATTTCCTTGTCTTGGCTTTCTACACACATACATACATACTCTGCCCATCCATCGATCCATCCATCCATCCATCGTATCTTTATCTTAACTTTTACCCGTATTCCCTCCACCCTTCTTCCACCCTTCTACCCTCCTATCCTTCCACTCTTCATCATCACATATGTTTTGTTCTTTTGTGATCTGCCAAGTGCTACTATGAACGGCCTGGCCAATACCTCCTCCTGCCTCTGTTCATTCTATCTACTATTCTGGCCGTAGTAAACAGATATCTACCTTTCTCTCACGGCGACTAATAATCGTTATACGAGAAATATCCGTTTTGCCATTGAAGATTCTTCTATTTTCTTTCACAGCATTCTTATTAACTTTTATGTTGATGTTGTTATTTGCATCTTTCAAACATCATCGAAGTCTTCTTCATCAAGGGGCAACTCCACAATACAATATCCCTTAGAGGCCAACAATCCATTTGGTCAATTCTTTCTTGCATATCGGGGATCACAACATCTTGAGGGGGAAATAGGGAAACAAAAAACGAAAAACAAAAAAAGAGGAAATTATCAACGGCAGAGATACTGCAAATGATGCTTGTTCGGAATTGCAGCGAGAAAGAATCATTACATACATATTGTCATATCTCTTCTAATTCTCCAACATCTCCTCGTTGAATATCGTCAAGTTATCAATTAAAAAGCCAACAAGATCCTATATCATTCAAACAAACAAACAATCAAATCAATCAATCAAAAATCAATCAAATCTCAAATCTGCTCGATCGAAATACAATCATTTTATAACTTTGCGTTACATCATATCATAAACACCAATTCACTCCTTCATTTTACTGGTGCGATTCAATTCAATTCACTACAATACAATACAATACAATACAATACAATACAGTACAGTACAATACCATTTGTCATTATCATACTTTCTCATAACGACTTCGCTCTTTCGACTTTCAGCTTCGACCTTGCAACTTTCAAAAGTTATCATACACGGCCCGTCACCATCTCCTTACATTGTCGCATATATTCGAATCCACATCTACCAGCTGTAGACCCAACATTACGAGAACTTTGACTTCGCCTCCTCATTCACTAACAATCCTCAAACGTTTGATGTACCCACTGATTATATCGACTGCAGCCACAACGTCTTCTCAACTGTGAATCAACAATACATTACCAATAAAGAATCGCACATCGATTACACAATACACGAAAAACTTTCTGGAAATTTTCTACAAACTCATGGGAAGGATAGAACAATTTGGACAGAGGAAGTCATCCACAGACCGGCGATATGGCTGATAGACCCAATTTCATTGACCTACGGTTGCCATCGTATGGAGCATTTGGTAGTGGCAGCAATGGTTTACCATCTCCATCATTGCGCTCATTACCATCTCCCCGTCTACACGTAGCTGGAGATATTCCGCCCGAACTTTCACCCTTGGATGCTTTCGCGGCGCAAAGTCGACTCTTGGCCAGGCAATTAAATGAAAGTACAAATGGAGGAAAGCGCATAAGTCGTCTGCCACCACTTACAATCGCGAATTCTCTCGGCCAAACTCGACTTGGGAGTTTACGATCTGCGTCTGCCGAAAGGCTTGCAGACTCCCCTTCAACCCAATTGTCTCCTATTGAGTCTCCTGCTTCTGCTGGCCCGGGACAACAGAGAACAGAGGTCGAGGCACCTATATTCCGACCAATCTCGGTGCATCCTGAAGTGGGGAAAATTCCAGATACTCCATCATTCGATGTAATTCACGAAAAGGATGAGGAATTTCGAGGCAGAAGGCCACCTCCCAGTCCAACTCCAAGGGAACAGCAGGGTTTGTTTGGAGCTAGGAGGGATCTTTCGCCAGCATCTATGGATCAAGAGCCTCGACAATCTCAACAAAGACCTGGAAGATCACCATCTGACGCGCCATATCGAGGACGTTTGTCCCCACAGCCTTCTCGTTCTCCTTCAGCTCCACATCAAAAACGTAATAACCTTAGACCAGAGCGTTCTCCTTCTGCTCCTAATAATGGACCCGGAAGATCAACCGGACCGGGTCGCTCGCCATCTGGTCCTCATAATGACCGATCACTCAAGCCCGAACGTTCCCCCTCTGCTCCTCAACAACGTATGGGTAGACCGGGCAGATCTCCTTCGGACGGTCCATATAGAGGGCCACGGTCACCCAGACCTGGTCGATCTCCTTCGGATGCCCCATCTCGACCTAGCCAGGAATCGATGCGCCAGCGAGCACTTAGAGGACCTGATGGCTCTTTAGCTGTAGGCGGCTTTGGCCCAAGGGCTTTGGCACCACCACGAGCTCCATTTGCGCAAAGAGCTCCTAGTTCCAGATCTATGTCAATGGAGAGCTCAGATGATGACCGCTCATTATCACACGATTCTCCCCAACGTAAATTGTCTTCAACAACTGCCATATCGAGCACACCTAATTCTCCTTCCTTCCATTCCTCAGTACCACGCTCCCCATCAGTGAGCTCCGAGTATTCTGTAGATCATACACATCTACCCCGACCCGCTTTCAATTTCTCCCGACCAATCAGTAGATCTAGTAATCACCCAGCAGAGGACAAGCCAGTAGCGCCTTCTAGACAGGCATCTTCTGACAGCCAGCCCTCATTTATCCTTACGGATGATACTGCTCATACTCCTGTGAGTATGCATAGTGAAGGATTTCCGGATAACAACCTTCTTAGTGAGGGAGGTGCACCATCTTATGTATACTCAAAGTTTAATCTACCTAGAGGCAAGATGTTACAAAGAAATTCGGCAATTTTCCAAGAAGGTCAACCGCAATATCAATTTGTCTTTGAGCAACAACCCCCTTCCTTCTTGGGCAACAACCAAACGATTGAAGGCGGACCTCCACCATCACCTCCATCTCGACCATCAACTTCTTCTAGGCCAGATATTTCACATTTACGTCCTTCGTTAGAACAGGGCTCAGAACCAACAACATTGGCCGAAAGAGGACGGAGCTTAACAGATCCTAGTTATCAACCATCACCATTCGACGCGCTTCCGACCTTACATAAGGATGGAGCGCAAAAAGACAATCGCGCTCCATCAGTTGCCTCTTCAAATACTACAATCAAAGCTCGATCGCAACATTCACTCGCTCCATCGGCTGAAATGTCAGGAGAAGAACATGTTGCAAAAGCCATTGAATATCATGAGGCTGGTTCTTTGACAAAATCTACCTATCATTTGCGCCTTGCGGCTAGACAGAATCATCCTACGGGTATGCTCCTTTATGCACTCGCTTGTAGACATGGTTGGGGTATGCGACCCAATCAGAGAGAAGGTGTAGCTTGGTTAAGGAAAGCTGCGGATTCGGCTGGCCTTGAAGTTGCAGATGATGAGGATACGGTAAAGGATGGGAAAGCTGTCGATGTGTTGGAAAGAAAAACTAGAAAAGCGCAGTTTGCTCTTAGTATTTATGAATTGGGAGTCAGTCATATGAATGGTTGGGGTATTGAGCAGGATAAGGTTCTTGCGTTGAGATGTTTTGAGATTGCTGGATGTGAGTTTTATTCTTTTTCTGGGGTGGTCTGAATGAGATTTAAGGCAAGGTACTAATTTTTGTGAATAGCTTGGGGTGATGGTGATGCTTTAGCCGAAGCGGGATTCTGTTATGCGCAGGGTGTGGGATGTAAAAAGGATTTGAAGAAGAGTGCCAAGTTTTATCGGGCGGCGGAGAATAAGGGGATTAGTATGATTGGGAATAGTTGGTAGGTTTTCTTCTCTTTTATATTTAGGGGGGTTTCTGTGGGTGCGAGCGCAAAGAAACTGGGAGCCAAGTGGATGAAATATTGAACATATCTAATGCAAAACAGGATCTACAAGTCCAAATATAACGATGAAGGAAAAGACGACGTAGGTGGTTCGCCGAGTGCGAAGAAGGGAGGAAAGGATGGTCATAAGAGACATCTTTTCGGGAGGACTAGATGAGATTCATGGAAAGACGTGAGAGGCTAAGGGGGGCTCAGTGTGGATACTGTTGCTATTTAGGGAGAGGCTTCCACGGAAGTAAAAACAAATATATGAGGGGGTTTTTTTGAGTTTTTTTTTTCTTTTTTTCTTTTTTCTTCTTCTGCACATCTTCTTTTAAGCATTTCTTGAATTTTTGTTTCTTCATCTTCACGGCGGAGAAATCTGAAAATACCTTAGGGAAAGGGGGGATCGTTGGTACATTAATGATCTGCTTTACTTGTGTTTCATTTTATGTAAGGCGTTCACATACCATACCTCGTAGTCTGAATTACCTGTTCATATGGACGGGCTGGGCGTTTAGGCAATTTTTTCAATCGGTCGATGGTTCGAGGGAAGGAAGATTTGAAAATAGGATGGAGGGGGGAATAGGTGCGGTGGAGGTGCGGTGGGGGTAGGGGTGGGGGTGTAGTGTAGATGTGTGGATCGTATGTATGTATGTACCTAGCGTTAGCGTCGGGATTGTGGAATAGAGAAGTCGAAGAGAAGTTTATTGAAAGTGTGGTTTTGAAAGAGAGATGTGAAGGAGAAGTAGAAGTGAGAGTGTGGAAGTGAAAGAGTAATGGGATTGTTGTGAATGTGAGGTGTGGTGTGATGTGATGTGATGCGAGTTTATTTTGTTAGAGTTGATCTGTGCTGGTTTGGGTGTTTGGTATGTGGGTGGTGGTGGCGGGGAATGGGAGGGGAGGGGAAGAGGATTGGAAGGGAAGGGAAGGGAAAAAGGGGAGAGAAAATGGAATGGGGATGGGAATGGGAATGAGATGGTGGAGACAGGAAAAAGGAGAAAGAAATAATAAATGAATGAATGGACTTATTCCCTTGAGGAGACTATACTGTGATTTTTTATGAAATCGTGTTGACAAGCTGTGTGCTACTGAGTGTGCTTGATAGGGGTTGTGATTTGATGTGATGTGATGTGATGTTCTAATGGGATTGAGTAATAAGCAGGTATCTAATTTTTTTGTGAGAACTTGAGAAAGGTGGGGATGAGATGGAAGATATATCCTGATGCAAGAACAGGTATCAAATTGCTCAAATAGTAATATATATAGAGGGTATATATACTAAGTATAGCCTTCATTCACACAATATCTTTCTCAAAATCCACAAGTTTCAATTTCCTTGCATCCTTAAAATGATACTGCGCAACCTTACTCCTAACCAGGAATCTCGCCGCGGCACTATCTCGCTCGAGCGTTACATATCCATCCGATCCATTCTCATCAGCCTCCAACAATCCATTTAATAACTGTTCGGCCAATTCCCGCATTTCCGCTGCCGCTGCACGTGTTTCGTCCCATTCTTCTTCTTCCTCTTCTTCCTCTCCTGAGTTTTGGTCAAGGGAGGGTTTAGGACCCCAGATTTCGTCGATGCGACGCTGGCGTTTATCCATGTTTGGATTCTGCTTTGGCTTTTTGGGTTTTCCCTGGGTGCTGAAGCCGGCGATGAGGGTTTGCGGGGTGATGGAGAGCATTTCGCCGACGATGGGACCGCCGAGTTCTTCGGCCGCGAGCATGGATGCAAGATGCGAATCGATGAAGGAATTGAATGCGCGGATGAGATTGCCGGTTTCGGTATCATAGTGTACTTTGCCTGTTTGGAGAGAGGTTTGCAGCTCGGAAAAGATCTGGGAGGGGGATTTCTGGGTTTGTTGGGTGAGTTGGGTGGTTAGGGCGGAAATGCGCGTTTGCAGCGCGGATTGAATGGAGAGCGCATCTTGGTGGTCGGATTTTTCTTTTTGGAGAAGGGTGGTGAGGGTGGAGAGGTCATGTGAGGTGGTGGTGATGCATTCTTGGGTTTCGTCGATGCAGGTTGCGGTGGTGCGGTGGGCGAGGAGAGCGGGGAGGACGGATTTGGGGGGTGGGAGGTAGGGGGGTGTTGTGGAGAGGGTATCGTACGCTTGTTTTAGAGCGCGGAGTTGGTGGAGGTGGGTTTTGGGGTTGGGTGAGGGCCCGGAAGATATGGGGATTGAGGTTGTTGCTCGGAGCTGGGGTGATTGTTAATCGGAGATCTTCTGGGGAAAATATAAAGATAATGGGAGCGGAACTGACCTTTGCAAGTGCGGCTTCTTGCTCCTTGACTCGATCTTGGAGATCTTGGAGGGTTTGGTCTAGACGTGCTGTGTATGCAGCGGAGATTCGAGGGTCTGGATCGATATCCATGGTAGACGGGTTGGGTAAGGGATTATAGGCCTTGTTTTTGATGGCTTATTAAAACTGTCTCGAATATTTCTTTCGATTATCTCTCTCAACTCTCGATCGACACTAATTTGAGACAAGGACTAGTAGATATCGAAATGGTAGCGTGTTTCAATTTGACTGCCAAAAACACGTGCAATGCTTCCAATTTTATATGTGCACGGATAGATAAGTAGTGACAAGCAGACAAGTTTCTATTTTGAACCCAAGGAGCGGGCCGAAAATGGTTAGTGAATTATGTCAAAGATCTTCACAATATTCCAATTCTTGACTCGTGACTCAATTGAATATAATATATCCCAAATGTATCTTTTCTTGATATTCCATGAATGAGGTGAAGTTTGTAGTGAAGTGTGAAGATGATGTAAAGTATTCAAAGTGAACCTCAGGCATAAAGATATAATCTTTTTATGCAGCACTACTGGTTGGTACTCCGTAGGGATAATTCAGAGCGATGGCCTCAGTCCAGAACAGGCACATGGGCAGCATAACTTTTTTGATGCTAGTGAAGCTTCCCTCGCATCTCAGATCTACCGCCCCAGTACCGCGTAAGGTTCTTTC
The DNA here is from genome assembly GCA_038090695.1 of Sclerotinia spermophila. NCBI lineage: Eukaryota > Fungi > Ascomycota > Leotiomycetes > Helotiales > Sclerotiniaceae > Sclerotinia > Sclerotinia spermophila. Next base: position 113,617 of record JBBMOJ010000052.1, read on the forward strand.
TTGTTTGCTACTTTCTATTGAAATACCTAAGGACTTCTCTTCTCTATTTCTCCTCATCTCTTTCAATCATCACCATCTTCTTCTTTCCCTTCCCCTTCCCCTTCCCCTCCCCCTTTCTTCATTGAAATATCATCCTCTCCATCATTTGAACGACTTCTTCATTTAAGTCGATCAACCTACCTACGTAGTTCACGTTACTCGGGAAATACAGATCTACGCGATTTTCAACCTCATCGAATTTCAACTCCATCTACTCTTTGTTGCTTCTCCATCTCCATTTCCATCTCCTGCAACTCTCAATCAACAAGCAGCAAACCAAACAACAATTGAAATAAATAAGAACTGGGACCGCAAACCAGTACATACAAACAAAACAAAAAAGCATCAATACAACGATAAATTGAGATCGTTGGTGGAAAAGCTCAAGGTTTGAGGATAGGTCCCTAATACTGCTTTTTTCTTCCCCAAAAAAATAAAAAGAGGATTCTTCAAAATCAGTTATCTTCACCTCCAAAACCCTCACATCCATCACAATCACAGAAAAGCTTCGCCTTCCTTCCAACCTCAAAAAACAATTCCTTTCCAGAGTTTGCAGCTTTATTGCAAGTTGTTGTTTTACACCACCTCTGCTTCCTCCCCAATCGACATATCTTCTCTTATTCGCAGTCCCCGTCAAAGCACACGCTCCATTCCCTGCTTCCTCCGACCCCAACACCAGCACGTTTTCCTTCGAAGACTCTTCTGGTGTACATAAAAGCGATCAATCCAATTAGTCATTTGACTTATCTTCCAATCCCGTTCCGATCACTATTCAACTTAAAGTGAAACAAATACAAAAGAAGAGATTAACCAAATAGCAAACGAAAATGTCGGCCTCCCCTACGACAGCTCCTACACAATCTACAAAGCGTCCTCTGGAGGATCCATCATCCCCTTCTGCACCAAGCGATCAGCCTGATGCCAAACGTCCTGCTTTAGATAAGATTGCAAAGAGTGAAGATGATTCAGAAAAGAAACCATCCGTCATCGAAACCCAACTCCCAGTCCTCACCAATCCAAACGGAGATGCGAAACCTGATGAAGCCAATGGAATAAAAGAAGTAAAGGATGCTCAGGGAGATACGGAGGTAGTTGATGCTCCTACTACGGAAGCAACACAATCAATTCAAACAACGGTTCCTATTAAAACCGAAGGCACTTCCTCTGGTAATGCTCTCCCACATGATGAAAGCGGATGGATCCATGTTCGATCCGTTATTACAAGTGCCGAAGCTGCTACCGTTATTGGCAAGGGAGGGGAAAATGTTTCCTTGGTCCGAAAGCTTTCTGGTGCAAAATGTACTGTCAGTGATTATCAAAAGGGTGCAGTGGAAAGAATTTTGACAGTTAGTGGTGTTGTTGATGCAGTAGCTAAGGTATGTTTGCTTGTTTCGATCATTGAAGAGACATAATTAATGATTTGTAGGCGTTCGGTTTGATTATTCGAACATTGAACAATGAACCTCTCGAAGCTCCTTCAGATTCTACCTCGAAGACATACCCTCTGCGCCTCCTTATTCCACATATCTTGATCGGTTCTATAATCGGTAAGGGTGGCGTTCGGATCAAAGAGATCCAAGAAGCTTCAGGAGCTCGTTTGAATGCTTCCGATTCATACCTTCCACTTTCAACTGAGAGATCACTTGTCGTTCTTGGTGTTGCAGATGCTGTTCATATTGCAACCTATTATGTAGGAAGCACATTGTTTGAACAATTAACAGAGAGATTCGGTGGTCCCGCTGCATCTGCTTACGCATCAAGAAGTGGTGGACCTGCAGGTGTGGTCCCAGGTGGCATGCAGGTTGTCCCATATGTTCCACAACCAGCTGGTGGAAACTATGGGCATCCTGACAACCATCGTCGTTCTGATCGTGGGTCTCATCACACTCCTGGCAATAACTATGCCCAGCCATATGGTCAAGGACAAGCACCTCACCAACAACCTGCTGCTGCTGCACATTACGGTGGACACTCTTCTCCAGCCGTTGGTGGTTATGGCGGAGTGGGTCCACAACAACCACAAGCTGGCCACGCTGTTCCTCAACCACATGGTGCTACTGGCCCACAAGGTCAACCTTTACCAGGTGCTATCCCTGGTCAACCTTTAACACAACAAATCTTCATTCCAAATGATATGGTTGGAGCTATAATTGGTAAAGGCGGTGCTAAGATTAATGAAATCAGACAGCTTAGTGGTAGTGTCATTAAGATCAATGAGCCACAAGATAACTCAAATGAGAGACTGGTTACAATTACAGGAACAGCAGAGTGCAATCAAATGGCATTGTAAGTTTTCTAACTTTCGTTTGAATTTGATAATGCTAACAGATCAATAGATACATGCTCTACTCAAGGCTAGAGAGTGAACGTCACAGAGCTTCAAGCTAAATTTTAAATTGATATATGAAAAGGGTTAGATGAGGATAAGGAAAATGATTTCCTTTGGCAATGTGTGTTATTAACAATCAGAAATCAATTTTTTTTTATGGATGTTAGTGGCATGGTTGGCGGAATGGTGGTTAGCTTTGCTTTTTGATGGCGTATATTTCCCTTGGGGATCAAAAGATCTCTGAGCAATTGATAAAAAAAAATCAATGATGGGAGAATGAAATGCTGATTGATTGATTGATTGATGGGAATCTGACCCGCCATTTGTAAGGGAAATTCAGTGCATGGGAAGGAGATTGATGGGAATGATGCTAATAGGGAACCTGATAGGCAAGGAAGATCATGATGCAAAATGCATGATAGGCTAAGCTGATATGAAATGTGAAAATTGCTATTTATGATGAGATGTAGTTCGATTGTTTGTGTTTATGGGATTGGGGATGGATGCGAATTTGAGGTGAGGTGTGAGATGGAATGATGATGTATGTTTGGATTACTGTTTGTTTTGTTTTGTATTGTGTTCTGTTAAGTATCTTGATATATTTTGTCGTACAAATCGCATTGCTAATGTATGTCGACTTGATGACTTGATAATGTGATTTTGATTTGTAGGAGCTCATGTAACCATAGCAGAAAGCAAAAGTACGTGGTAGTGTGTGTGCGAGTGAGTGAGCTGGCTCGGCTGGCAATACTAACTAGTAAAAGGCTAGGAGTTTATGGGAGCTTGCTGACATCATTAGTGTTTGTGTGGGGTAACCTTAGGTGAGACAATAAGACTCCAGATGTTACCTGGTGGCTTGGTATTTATTTGACTTGTCTCCCTCTATAGCTATCAATACTCACATACCTTCCTCCTCCTTCTTTTGGGATACTCGGAGATTGGTATACATAGATGGATATATTGTTAGTTATTCTCGTTTCCGAATCTGATCTTTCATCTCCAACCGGGCTTCAAAGCTAGAGGAGAGGAGATTAACCTAACTCGTCTTCGATATAAGATAAGGACGGTGAGAAGGACAGAATGGACGGGGTTTCAATTGAAATAGAAATAGATGGGGAGGTTACGGAAATGGTGAGGATTTGGTTGAGGGAGGGGATTAGGGCGGGGGATTTGGAGGGGGAGGGGGAGAGTGCGGGGATTTGTGAGTGTGCTTTTTTCTTTGCTTCCGGTTTTGGATAGGATGGGATTTGGGGTGGGCATGGGGATGGGGATGGGATCAAAGTAGTTGTGTATCGGGATTTGGATCGAGATACTAGGTAGAGCAATGCTTCAAGTGGACAGTATAGTTTGGATATCCCGGGGTAGAGCTCAGGAATGAGAACTACAGGATGAGGAGTGAGTGATTACGAGGATGTTGAAAACGGTTTGTAATGAGATGGGAATTGGGATATGGATGTGGGAGAGTAGTCTGTGGACTCAATTTGTCACGATTCGAACCTGGTTTCATGAATTGATGATGGAGATGACTGGAATGATGGATAGATGGATTGATGAAATTCAAAAAACTAGACTAACCAGCTATAAACAATATAGGGCGTAAAACTCTAGACACAGTCGCGGCTCAAAAAGGATGTACGAAGTCGTATTATGGTGGGACAATAGAGGATGAAGGAGTGCTGGTTTGGTGTATTGGTCTGTTTTTTCTTTTCTTATTGCGTCTTTTGCTCATCTTGGCTTGCCCTATTGAGAGACTTGTCTATTACTTCATCACTTTCTCCCTTATCCTCTGTTTTTTTCTTTGCATATCTAGCCTCTCCACTTGGTTATCCCTTCATCTTCCCATACAATTACAAAAATATCTATGTACTTATATATCCCTACTAACCCCCAATCAACAGACTGGACATCCCTCGCTACCCACAAAGCATTCATGGAATCTCCAGCCTATCCGCCCTTTCTACAAAATCTGCAGCCGATCATGGAAAGTGTAGAGATCATACACGTAAGCAAGTTGGATGTTGCGGGGGCTATTGCAAAAGGGAGTGGGAGGCAGAAAGGGGGAGTGATGGAAGTCGCTACATTTTTTGATGTGGAGGATGTTTTTGTTGAGGTGTGTTATCTTTTATCCATATTCATTATTAGTTATTGTTATCGTCATCGTCATTCGAATCCGAAGTGAAGGGAAGGGCGGGAGGATGAGCATGAGAATGAGATTAGAGAGAAAACTAATAATAGCAAACAGGGAGTCAAAACCTTCAAAAAATCAATCCACAAACTTCACGCAGAAAAGGAAATAGCAGGATATCTTGGAGTGATAGATTCTGGGGAGGTGATTGAGAAAATCGCTAAGAATAGGGAAGCAAAAGAGGAAGAAAAGGGGAGAGCTTTGATTATAATGATAGGGTGGGAGAGTAAGGAGGCTCATATGGTGAGTATTTCATTGTCACTTTATTGGTTTTTCTTTCGTTGTTGGAGATCTTATTACGGGTTTGGTTTGGTAATGAGGGTTTACGGAGAGATGGAAGAAAAGTTAAACTAATTGGTGTTCTCAAAATAGGCGTTTAGAGAAACTCAAGAATTTGCAGATAATATTGGATATTTGAGAAAAGGAACGAGTGGGGCGGCGATGGTGAGTTTGGTTTACTTCTTTCTTCTGGGGTTTTAAGAGTGATATGATGTGATGAGATGAGATAAAATGGGATCATGACAAGACAAATAAAGGTTATATTGTGGAATTGGGAGAAAAGATCGCTAACATATACATTAGTTCCATGTACCATTCAAGAGTGCATGAGTACATCACAAATTCATAAAAGAACGAGGACATCAAATCCAACACCCGCATCGCTTATAATCAATCCTATGGCCCTCAGAATAACATTTGTATGATCGTCTGGTATAGATGTGTGTGTGTGTGTTTCTAATACATACATGTTAAATGGTATAGGCTGTCGGTCTAGTTTATCGTAATAATGATAATGATAATAGGAGCAGCAGCAATAATCTTATATTTTCGGTAGTTTTGTCATCATCATCACCATCAACTCCATCCTCATCATCCGCATCCGCATCCGCAGCAACAAAGCACAACATACATGCCTACATACGTACCTACCTACCTACCTAGAAGATCTATTCCTGGCATCTTGCTATTCACTCAAAAAAAAAAATATGCTGACATTCAATCACCGAGCGCTAATGCGATAACCATACATTCACAAAACCACTAGGAACAAGAACTCAGACCGAAAATGAATAAGACTTCCCCTAATACTTCCAATAGAATCATACAAATAAATATATTACATTCAAGCCATACCTGACTTTACTCTCTTCCCAGTGTCATTATTCATGTTCATAATCATATCCGTAGCCATATCCATATTCATATTCATACCCATTCATCCAATCCAGAACTTTCCCAAAACGACCAGCCCCAACCCAACCCAATCCAATTCAATCATTCATCATTTTCTCAATTCATAATTGCATCATGATATAATTCGTACGTATAGCAACCATTCAGTCCATCCCAAATTTTCACTTGCCATCCCACCTAATGTACAACGCCAGCCATGCATGCCAAAAAACTATTTAGCATGCGAAACAATTTCCGCATAAACGTCATCCGGAATTTTCTTGATGATAGTAAGTGTAACTTCTTTAATCGTATCCGCTTGTAAAGGGGGGAAAGATCTGAGGATTTTCGTAGGACTTTGGCTTTCGTTAGCTGAATCCATATATTGTAAAGGCAATCGCATTGTAGAACATACCTAGGAGAGCTCATTATTGAATTCCTGAGAATAACAAGTTGTGCCACAATACAAAGGATATTGAGATGAGCACCATACGCAAATAAGAAATCCCAAAGACGAAGTACCTCGGGTAATGGAGGGGTACATGCGCATAGAGTGAGTACTGAAGGAAAAGCATAAATTTCTGCACTCATACCCTTTCCAATCAGATAAAGACTCAATTTTGGATCAACAATAGCTAGAACTTTATCCACTAATGCAAGTCCCTTATGAACACCATCCATAGCACCTCTCACATAGCCAGGAACTTCGGTTGTTATGAAGCGATGAAAAGCAGCAAATGCTTCGGATTCACTACGGGCAGCATAGAGAAATGGTGCAGCAAGTACATTCATGCCTTGAACATATGTACCTGGTTCTCCAGCCCTGACATCAGAACCTTCCGTTGTTAAAGTCAGAGCACGAGCTCTAGATCTCATGCTTGGTGATGATGGACCTCGTTCTGCAGAACCTTGAATAGCCGCCTCCAGAATTTGTCTATTTTGTATATTTCGGAAATCTGTTCGCGCCTCTTTCGCATCATGTAATTTCCATGCGACTGCATTTAAAAGTCGGATTAAACTTGCTTCGCTAACTCGACGTCGAAAAAGAGGATCGGTGGCTAGGGTTCGAAATGTGTCATTTCGAATTTTGGAGTATGCGGGAGATGCGCCGCGATGGATCAGAGATAGGTATACGTCGGTTTCAACGGTAGGTGCATTGAGTAAGATAAGCCAGATGTAAATGCGCAAAGAAGACTATCGACAGATAAGTATTTGTTGGCAGAAATGGCAGAAAGGGAGGAATTAACAAACCATTCCATCGCTATCACTTTTAACACCTTGATCCAATATCTTCAATCTCACACTCTCCAAACTCCCAATTATATCCCCATCGGGTGAGCCCTCTCTGAGTAGACGATCCAGCGACATATTGTCCGTTGCGGTATGTTTTCTGTTTGCTGTAGGGCGCCTCGCCGCAGATGTTGGAACAGGAACCATATGCGTTACATCGCTATTTGATCTTGCTCTGGAATGGGTTGTAGTTGAAGATTGTGACGCAATTTTTGGTACGGGTGGAATATTCTTTTGCAAAGCTTGCTTATGTTGTTGTGAGATCAGAGATGGTTGATTGAATGTTGAACCTAGAGTATGTGCGGACTGTAATCTTCGTAAGGCTCGACGTGGAGATGCTGGAGGATTGAGTACAGAGTGATTTGAAGGGGCCAATGTAGGGAATTGAAATGCTTCTTTGATGGGGGATGAAGATGACATGTTGCTATCGCATTGTTTGTTGATTGAAAGAGAGAGGATGAAGATTGAAGATTGAGGGATTGAGTGATTGATGGTAATAAAATTCGATTGTTTGTTCTTGAGATCCCAAATGGTGAATACGATTAGGTGAATACAATCTTGATATCAAGTAGAGGTAGAGAGTATCGATCTATTTTCGATTGTACTGTTATCAAATTGAAGTTGTTGCCATGTCAGCAGAAGTCTGAGCGAAATGTGAAGTATGAGATATGAGATATGCAGTATGGATAGGATAAAGTGAAGCTGGGGCTGGTAAACCGCGAATTTTCGTGATAACTTGATAAATTGATAACTTCTTCCCATAATTTTGTTACCAAGGACAACCAATTAACCTTGCTTGTACTTGTACACATTACTCAAATATGACCACCAAAAAAAGCTATCTACCTACCTACTATACAAACCTGCAAAGATATCATCAACACTTCATTCATATGATAATAATTAGAGTAGAACGACGACGATATCCTTCTCAGTCTCTTGCTTTAACTTCAATCCAATATATCGAAGGGAGGGTGCAGGAACAGGTACAAAGTTTTTGAAGACCGGGAAAGGGAAAGGCCGCATGAAAATACTATCACGGGGTAAACGTCATGTGACATCAATGGCATTCTTTCCAGTTGAAAGTTCAAACTGCAAAATAATAAGAGTCCTCAGATCTTAAAGGCATAAAAAAAAGGAGGAAGATGGTTCAAATTTAAAAAAAAGGGTTCTCGATAATATCTCTCACCAGCGCAATGAAGACTAAATTGATCAGCCAAGCGCTTCATCCGCAAACTCAATATTTAGAACTCATGCTGTATCTTCAAGACATCTTGGCCAACGGGAGGTTCCTGCTTCTTCATCTCCGCGGGTTCTTGTTGGTAGGAAAGGTTAGTCTCTCCCGAGTCCCCAATCCGTTCGTCTCAATTTTCAAAAATTCAAAATATCATTTCGCACTCCATGCCATTTACACAAAATAGATCTCAGCTCAAGAACCTTAGCTCCAAAGCCTTCATGCTTTCAATTCGAAGCCTTTAACCCTGTTAAATTAACATGATGTCTCGGAGCTTTTTGAATTTCAAGCCTCTTTTCATTTTTATCGCCTCTTATCGGATTGCGATCTTCATCCCTTCCATTGCATCATGAAGGAAAACGGCCATTGGGTGGAGATTTCCCAATGGACAATCCGCGTGTTGCAACTTGCATGAACAAGTTTTGAGCTACCCTTGCTGATAATAATAGGCGAGTCTACTGCTTGAAAGAGACAGCTTTGTCAAATTGTGAAGGAATCTTGAAAAGTTGATTTCCTATACAATGGACTCACAAGGAGATGAATGAAAAAACGCCATATCAATGGTTCATTTCTTCATTCAATAGTTCCCTCTTCCCTTTATCTCTTACCCACCAATGGTTGAATAGTTTACACAATAGAGTCGTAGCTTTTGCAAAGTTCCCAAGATTCTAGATGAAAAGCTTTCTTGATATTTTCCTTTGTCCTCTTCTCTTTCTTTTGGTCTCTGGAGATCATCTACCTCCTTCATCTTCGCTTGACGCTAATTTTTCAATTTCGAAAACTAATCAATTTTAGCGAATTGCGTGCTCGGTAAATACGTCGATATGCTGAAAATATTCCCACCTCGCCCACCTCGCCCACTCTCGAGCCACTTCACCCACTACAATCCCATTTAATTTAGTTCCGTATTCACAAAGAGCTGTCTGCATTTCCCTGGATTTCCCTAGGTTTCGCTTGGTTTCCGGAATCTTATACGGTAGATTTAGGTTGAATCTGGAGGTTAAACCAGATTAGAATTGGGGTAAGGAAAGCACAATTATGGTAAGATTAATGGCAATGATGTTAACCTATCCACTAAAATGTGGTGGTACTTGTAATACTAGATCCAGTTTGCCATGAAATAGCCAGACGGTACAGTACGAAGTATACTACGAAATACCTATGAAAAGAAGAAGAGAAGATTTTTATACCGGTAGTATTGAAGAACTCCGCTCGGGGGAGAAACAGGCTACTTCATAAAGATATGGCCAGAAATACAGTCCAAAATCCCCCTTGGTAAATCATTATTTCCCCATATTATTCGTACACCGATACAGCTTTGGTTACGTTTACATTCAAATCAATTTAAGACATTTAATGTGAATTGAAGTTCGAATTTATATCCTTGGAGATTGAAATCCTTCTTACAGAGCCCAGAGTATCTATGGTATCTCTGCTTGAATCTCGAGTCTCGACCCATCTCACAGTTGTAGGTTACTCCCTACTCTGCATATCAAGAAGAATAGCCACTCGCCACTGCCGTATCATATCAACGACCCCGTAACCAGAAAATCAAAATCTGGAGGTTGAGGTTACCAATTAAAATACATATAAGATATTTTTAACGATTACTATTACATTATTACCATAGATATTTTCATCATTTGAGAAATTTCATCCATCAAATCATTCTATATTGGACCCTTGTCAACTAATCACATCTCCTCCCCAGCAACGATCCCGTCAGCACGAATATCCTCTTCCATTTTGAGACAATTCCGCCGCAAGTCTTTCTAGCTTCACAGTAGTAACATATTAAACCCCCCAAACTGGAAGAATTTGCAAGCCCATTTCACTTGGCTTGACGTCTACTGCCAAAGTATTCCGATTCAAAAGGTTCCAAATTCCGGGCCAGCCTAAGGTTACACACAAGGACTGATTCACTTCTTTTACCTGTTCGTTTTCTTTGCTCCTCTATCTTCCATCTTATTCATCCACGAGCACGCAATACATTGGTGGCGCACCCTCAATTTTCAAAGAAGACAATTACTGAATGCCACTCGTGGATCACGTCTTACCTTTTCGAGTCTTTCTAGAACAATAGTTTCTTTTCTACTATTAGAAGCTACATTATCTATTCAGCTTTCGACCCTGCATTTGAATAGTTCCGATGTCAGACATTTTTACGTTCTATTTAATATCGTTTTTCTTCAAATCGCCAGATCCAGATCATCTGATCTCATCCCGATTCTCTGGGAGCAGATACGGCTATATCAGCCCTGCATCCGCTCATAGAGTTACAGATTCTTGGATAACCATCTGGGAGTAACTTGCAGATCGCCTTGTCATATCTGTCAGATCAGATCTACTGACACCCACCCTTTGTGGAATAGTCCTTATCCTGTCCACTAAATCTTCCGGTATCTCAGGTTTCACAGCCAAGCTCCCTCTTTCACAATGGCTGCTACCAAAGTTGGCCATGGATTGGCGAAAGTCCTCGGTATCAAACTCAACTACCGCGATGAACTCAATAGTCAAGAAATTCTTCGCGGAGAGTCAGTCTTTTCCATTCAAACGGCCGATACATTCGTAGAGGAAGAACCTCGAAGTATAGAATGGATCCAGGATACCCTTCCAAATCGACATGATCTCGCTGCCTATGGTCGATCACTATTCCCATTTTTAAGTTGGATTGGATGCTACAATTTGCAATGGCTATTTGGAGATTTGGTAGCTGGTGAGTGATGCTGAAGACTTTTTGAAGAGTACAATTATTAATATCAATCAGGTATTACCATCGGTGCTGTCGTCGTACCTCAAGGTATGGCTTATGCTACCCTCGCTGAGCTTAAACCTCAATTCGGTCTTTACTCTTCCTTTATGGGAGTCCTCGTCTACTGGTTCTTCGCTACATCTAAGGATATCACTATCGGACCTGTTGCTGTCATGTCTACTCTTGTCGGTCAAATTTTGGTGAAAGCTGCTGTCACTCATCCAGATGTTCCCGGTCATATCATTGCATCTTGTTTGGCTGTGATTGCTGGTTGCATTATTGCTTTTATTGGACTCATTCGATGCGGTTGGATTGTCGATTTGATTTCTCTTACTTCCATTTCCGCATTCATGACTGGTTCCGCTATCAATATTGCCGTTGGACAAGTTCCAACCTTGATGGGTATCACAGGCTTTAACACTAGAGCATCAACCTATAAGGTTGTGATCAACACGTTGAAGGGACTTCCAAATACATCCCTTGATGCAGCCATCGGCTTGACAGCCCTTTTCTTATTATATGCTCTTAGGGCTGTAAGTTCTGAAGATTCCCCAACAGCTTGATCATTACTAATTACCAATTTCTAGGCTTGTAATTATGGAGCTAAGAAATTTCCAAACCACAAAAGAGCATTCTTCTTCGCCGCAACTCTTCGGACCGTATTTGTTATTTTGTTATACACGTTGGTTAGTTGGCTTGCGAATATGCATCATCGCAAGAAGCCACTATTCAAGATTCTTGGTAAAGTACCGCGAGGATTTCAAAATGCTGCTGTGCCAGAAGTCAACTCTTCTATCATCAACATCTTTGTAGGAGATTTACCAGCCACTGTCATCGTTCTTCTTATCGAGCATATCGCAATTTCAAAATCCTTCGGACGTGTCAACAACTACGTTATTAACCCATCCCAGGAGATGGTAGCTATTGGTGTCACAAACATCTTTGGCGCTTTCCTTGGTGGTTATCCAGTTACCGGTTCTTTCTCTCGTACAGCTATCAAATCCAAGGCTGGTGTTCGAACTCCATTCGCTGGTGTCATCACTGCTGTCATCGTCCTTCTTGCTATCTATGCACTTACGGCAGTCTTCTTTTACATTCCAAGTGCAGCTTTGTCTGCAGTCATTATTCACGCGGTAGGGGATCTTATCACACCTCCAAATACCGTTTATCAATTTTGGCGTGTATCCCCTCTTGAGGTCCCGATTTTCTTCGCAGGTGTTATTGTTACTGTTTTTACCACGATTGAAGATGGTATTTACGTAACTATTTGCGTTTCATTCGCCGTTCTCATTTTCCGAATCATTAAGGCTAGAGGACGCTTCCTTGGTAAAGTCAAGGTTACCACAGTTGGAAGTGAAATTGCCGAATATAGATCTGGATCTTTGAGCGACAATGGCACATTCCCCAAATCTGATGCGACTCAATTCGAAGATTCCGGATCTCGAACAGTCTTCCTTCCTTTTGACCACGGCGATGGAACTAACCCAGAGGTTGATGTTCAAACTCCTTATCCTGGTATCTTCATCTATCGATTCTCGGAAGGATTCAATTATCCAAACGCCAATCACTATCTCGATCACCTTACCAACACAATCTTCGCGACAACTCGCCGAACCAACCCTAACCATTACGCCCGACCCGGTGATCGCCCATGGAACGACCCCGGCCCACGTCGCGGCAAAGCTGCTGAAGACCATAGCGATCGACCTACCCTTAGAGCTATCATTCTCGACTTCAGCTCCGTTAATAATGTCGATATCACCTCCATCCAACAACTTATTGATGTTCGTAATCAACTCGATACTTACGCGTCACCTTCAGTTGTAGACTGGCATTTCACCTCTATCAATAATCGCTGGACCAAACGTGCTCTCGTTGCCGCTGGATTCGGATACCCAACTCCCGAGGAAGAAGGATCACACCGCTGGAAGCCTATTTTCTCGGTTGCGGAAATGGGTGGTCAAGATAGTGCGGCGGCAGCAGCAGAAGCTGAAACCAATGAAAAAGAAATTAAGCAACAGCGGACGCGCGAAAGAGATCTAAGAGAAAATGGAGATCAAATTAGAGGAGATAGTGAGAGCGGAAGTGGTAGTGATTTGAAAGTTGCGTCGAAGAACGTCACGAGGTCGAGAACAGCTGTTGTTAGTGGTCTCAATAGACCATTATTCCACGTCGATCTCACGAGTGCGTTCCAGAGTGCTGTGGCAAATGTTAAGGCGCGAGAGGCGTTTGAGGAAAGAGGAGGTAGGGATACTGGGGTTGTGGCTTAGATTTAGAGGGTTCTGATATTTGATTTTTGGATTGGTTACTTTTTTGGTCGTTTTGATACCACGAGTGCTTGGATGACAGGATGTTGGATGACTAATCGGACTGTTTCTATATGAAGTGATGGTCACGTACCGGATTCGGATTCACGTCCTTGAATAATATATAAAGTTTTGATTTTTGTGGAAAATACCTCGTTCCTATTCACTTTAGAACATGAGATCGTAATTTTGAAATCTTTCTCGCAGTCATCGGCCTATAGCACTTATGAAGGGCTGCACCGCCTATGCACTTGGGCGTTACGCCGCGAAAATTATGATTCCAGGAAGCCGAGCGAAACAAGCCGGGGCTCCAAGATAGCAAGCATAGATAGAAATGTCCTATACCAAATATAGATGCTCTAAATTCTATACGACTTGTGACACAAAATATAGAAGGGTTGTACTGTCAACGCTTGTACGTTAATCTAACGACCTGTAACAATTCGCTCACATCAAATGAAACAACTCAACGTTCAAAGCCGTCTAGATATATGCTATAGTACAAGAGGCAAAAGTCTTCAGATAAGATAAGATGAATCATTTCTGACTTTAATATAGTTCCAACATATTGGTAGACCACATTGTCCCTGTGGTGGCAAAGTTAATATTACAGACAAAAAGAAATTCAATATAAATCCCTATACTAATTTCTATTTCGTACATTACAATATTAAAGTTTCTTTTGTTATTAACAAAACAATTATTTTATTAATAATAAATAAAATCGGTATTTTTTGTAACCCATTTATTATTGAATTTTAATAGAAAAAAAGAAAATATATTTACAAAATTAATTATTTTCGAATTCAATTATAAACAAGTACAAAAATAATATTATTATAATATAAAATATCTTCAATTTTCTAATCAAAATAAAACCCACTCCACAAAATCAAAACTATAAACCTATTCCAACAACTTTTACAATCCTCCATCACCTTCATCCTTCTAATAACATTCCTTATTTTTTTCAATTTTATAATCTTTAATCTATTAAATCTTTTATTAATAAAACTATCAACTATTAAAAATTCCCATTTTCTATATCTTCATACAAAACAAAACTTCTATACTATCACAAACTCTTTCCAATCATAATTTTATATAATAATTTATATTTTTCTATACTATTTCCTAATTTCTCCTTTTAAACACTACTATACATATAAATCATTACAATTCTTTATTGAAATGCTTTGTTTAATTATTATCCCTATTGTTATTTCGATATTGATCCTTGCTTTTTTAAAAAGCTTTATAGAATCTTTATTAATTAATTATTATTACAAATCTTCCCCTTTAAAATACTATTTAATAAAATATAATTATATATAAATCAGTTCAATATTAAGAAATGCCCTTATCATTATTGGGAATTTTAATTCTTATTCCAGCTCGCTTTTTCTTTATCTATAACAACTTTTAAATTCCGATAAATAATTCATATATTCCATTTATATTAATTAATTCAATAAAACCTTATCTATATCCACTATATTAACCATTATATTTTTACAAATATTAATATATCTTTCTATTAGCCATACCTAAAACATTTATTTTAGATCTAAATCCCTAATTTGTAATACTATTTCATATTAGAATTTTTTTATTTGTTTTACTTATTTACAAATAAAAATTGAAATATTGAATTTGTATACCCAAATGAAACAAAGAATACAAATTGATCTTATATATTTTTATATAATCTTTTTTACCCTGATAATATAAGTCTTGAAATGTTTATATAAAATCCCTTGATTTCTATTTGAAATAGCTTATATTTTCCTTTGATATCAATCTTTTGCAATATAAAATATATATATCTTTCAATAAAATGAAATTCTCTAAATAGAATTCAAACCTTAATAGATTTATTAAAAGAATAATTCCATCCCATATTAGGAATTTTTTCTATTTTATAGTTTTATATCCCTTCCAATATTTATTCATATATCTAACACCTTATCCAAATTGTAAAGAAATTATATATCTTACCTCTTCTTAAATAATACTTAATTAATGCTATTCCTTTTCTAATATAACATAAAATACTAAAAACACTTCCTTATTTAATCCATCCTCCCTTAGATCTTCTAAATTGTATTCAATATCCTCTCTCGAATCTGATATTTATAATATAATCGCATTCTTTATCTTATATAACAAAACATTTCCTTCTTTTAATATTAATAACAATACTCTATCTTCTTACTATTTATACTTCTTTTTTAAATCTTTAATTCTTTTTTTATAGAATTTCTCATTATTTGGATTAAACTATTTACCTCCCCACAAAAAATGAAGATTCTATATTATATTCTATAAAATATAATATATTATATCAATCCCAATATTCTTTGCAAAATAAATTGATTTGAATTTGAATAATATAAAATAATATATAAACCTCTAATATTTACCTTTTATTATCTTATCCATTTGTATTCTTTTCTATTTTCTCAATTGAAATCAAATATTATTCCTTAATTCTAAACCCCTATTTCTTAATTGAACTATAATATATAAGATATAATAAGAACCACCATTAGATTTGTAAATACTATATATTATATAATAATAATATAGGCGATATATATTACCAAACTCTTTTAATCCCATAATCTCAACTCTCCCAAAACCATCCCCAAATATAATAATAATCTATATACATAATAAAAATAGCTTATTCATAAAGAAATTATATAATCAATGTTTTAAACCAATATTTTCATCTAACCTTTTAATACTTTTATTTAAAACCAGTATTTTATTTATTATAGATTACAAAAAAAAAAATCTAAATCACCAACCTTTCTTGATTTTGATATTAAGCAAAATAATAAAAAGTTCTATTTTTTAACCTACTCATTTAAAAGAAGATTGAAATTGAATAGAATAATAGAATATATATAATAATTATTAATCTTAATTATCTATATATCATTTTATGATAATACTAGAGCTATATCTTTTACTATATTTCTAATTAATATTAATCTATAAATGTCACGATCATATACTAGAGTATATCATAGAGGTCAAATAACTAGAATAAGAAAGCTAAAGAGGAAAGAGATCCTTAAGGGATCTCTTTATCTCTTATATGATAGAATATCGCTTAGTGTGATAGGATATCACGTGTGTAACACGTGATATTCGTCACAATAAAGATATAATATAAAGGAAATTTATTTTTGAAACAAATCAAGCTTTTTTCTATAGTAATTTTGATATAAATCGTTATTAAAGATATTCTCCTATTCTTTTTTATTACTATCTTAATCTTCGATTCTATTAAAACTAGCTTTCATTACTAATTTCATCAACTTATTTAATAACCCAACCACTATCTACTTCGCTATACATATTCTCAATAATACTTTGGATTACAGAATCTCATATATGAAACTGTAAGACCTCAATTATAATAAAGCTCGAGAATCTATAAGGACTACTATATTATCGCCGTCGTATAATCAGGAGTATCCCAGTGTATCACCGAATACATTCAGCTATAAATCGATTGCTTTTGCGAATACAATACTAATAACAATTATAATTATAGCGATCGATTCTGCAAAAGGAAATAATAATATTTATTTTATTTATAAAACGATTATTAATCAATTTTACAAAGAGGATAGAAAACAAAGGGTAACACTGAAAATCGTAAATACAATTAATATATTCATTAAAACATTAAATAACAATAAAATGAAATATACTAAGAAGCTTAGGTTTTTGTATATAAAGAATATAATCAGAACAACCAAACAAATCGATACCCCTCAATCGATATTAGTATTAACCGTTCAATCGATCCCCAGGATTACGAAATCCTATAGGGAAATACTTTAAACCAAAAAGCCTAAGGAGATTGAAATGCTATATATTGATAAACACTGGAAACAGGATAGTTGTACAATCCTTATTAAGGTGGGAGGCAAACAGCTTTTAAGCAATTCCAATTTCTTCAAAATACATCTGAAGATTAGGAATGCGATTTCTGGATTGTAATTTGAATTGATCCTGTTATTATATTGTAATACTTTCCCTTCTCTAGAAGGGGACTGTTTTCATCCCCCTATATATACTAGGGGACCGGGCCTGCCCGAAGATGCTGATGTATAGGCGATCCCTTCCGAAACAGAGCCGGATTGTACTTGTAGAGGAGCGAACAGCCCCTAGCCTTGAAGATAAATTGCTATACTTGGTCGGAGTTCTCATTTTGTAAATTAGTCCATTTTTGTAGTACATCTGAATACCCCTAGAGAGGTCCACTACAGACGTTAAGTAATATAAATAAATAAATAAATAAATTATATTATAATAGAATAGAATAGATATTTGAATATAAAATACTATTAGTCTACTAAATGATTTTAAAATAGGAAATCTATATAAAACTAATCAATATATTTGATATAATTAATATATAAATAGCAGAAATATAGTATAATTATATTGTATTTCAAATATTTCATAATACTATAGGATTTTTTTATAATTCTCACTAATAAAATGCTTTATAAAGAAATCAAAACTCAAATAAATAAAAGTCTAATTCAATATAGAATTATTAAATACAGAATGAATTTATTAATTCAAAAAGCCAATTGAATTATTAGCTTTAAAAAACTAATAAAGTTATTCCGATTTTTTAATATTAATAAGTTTTTGAAGCTTTTAGAAAAACAATAATACCCCCCAATTCAAATAATATATAATAAGATACTAATTATATTACAATCTTTATATATATTACCACCTAATTTAGTACTTTAGATATAATGAAACAATCAATATTTATATTAATAAACAGATCTATAATTAATATTAAAAGGATACTTAATATATAGCCTGCTTTAGGCCTTTCCGATCTTTATATAATAATTGCCCAATAACCCTACAACTTGTTAAAGATAATCTGATTCGATTTATATATAAATAACTGAAAATAATTAAAGAAATAGATGAAAAGGATATATAGGTAATCCGAAAGGGAAAAAAGCTTATTTCTATTATAGGCACTTTGCTTCAGATAATTATTATTAATCTATCTATTCCAAATATATATATTATTGTTTATAAGAACTAATAGTAGATAATTAATCAATCCTTTAAATGGGTTTGGGTAGAAAAGAAGCCTTTTAATATTATTTATATATCTACTTATAATCTATCTTATTGAGCTAATAAGGGAATGAACTATAATATAGCTGCTATTACAGAAAAGGCTTTTTCATTATCTAATTCTGAAATAAGTAAAGCAAATGAATTAGCAACCAACGAAAATGTAGCTATTATTGTATGAGTTATATGTTACGGGAGCTGCCTCTAGGGTCACGTGGAAGTGTCTAGAGATCTCTC